>ML301898.1:0-15776 GCA_005239505.1 Nicotiana paniculata | reverse complement strand
CAAGAGACATGGGAACGATTTAAAGGGATGCTGGTTATCTGTCCACATCATGGCATTCCAGACCAAATGTTGGGGCAGCATTTTTATATGGGTTTGGCTGATACTGTTAAAGCAAATGTTGATGCTTCGGCTGGTGGAGCATTCTTGAGCAAAACGTGGAGAGAGAGTCAAATCTTACTTGATAAAATGGCACAGAATTCAGGATGGACAACAAGGAATGCACCCATTACTCCTGTAGTTCATTCAGTTCCATTTGATCCATCTAATACTATTGCAGATAACGTGGCCACCTTGATAACACAAATGAGTATACTTACCAAGAAGGTGGAGGAATCAGGACAAAAACAACAAGTACTCATCGTAGACACAACCAATGGGGGCTTATGCACATCATGCATTAGCCAACCACTTGGTAACCACTGGAATACAGAATGTGATAACCCTCCTTATCTAGAAAATATGAATTATGTGACAAATTATGAACGTCAGAGACAAGGGGCAAGAACTGGGGTTAACAATTTCAACCATATAGACCACCTCACCAACAACAGAATAGTGGAAATATGGGTGCCATGAGACCACAAGGCAATGCAGTACCATATCAGAGGCCGCACGGTTATAACCATCAGAATCAGCAAAAATCATACTACCCTCCTCAGCAACAACAGGGGGGAAGGCAAGAAGATGGGTTCTTCAGGTTAGAAGCTATGATACAGCAGGTTATTGGGTCAAATGCAAAGATCAGCGAAAGAGTAGATGCTCATGACTCAGCTATTAACAATATCGAAATGCAGCTGGGGCAAATTTCAAATGCAGTTAACAATCGTCCTCACGGAATTTTACCTGCTGATACTCAGGTGAATCCAAGGGACCAGGGACAAAAATAGTTAATGGCAGTGACTCTCCGCAATGGCAGAGATCTGGACCTAGAACAAGAAAGGAGGCAAGAAAGTAGACAGACAAACACATTGGTGCAGGCACAGTGCAACCAGCTGAAGGAGAAGTTAACAAGCAAGGTGAAGCTGAGAGAGAACTTGCGGAAATCCCAGAGCCAGCAGTTGAGGTGGTGGTGGAAAAGGAAAAAGAACAAATAACAGAAAAGAAAAGAGCACCAGCTCCATTCCCTCAAAGGCTAGCAAAATATCAGAAGGATGAGCAGTATAAGAAATTCTTGGACATGCTAAAGCAGATACAGGTAAATATCCCATTGATTGATGCATTGAAGGAAATGCCTGGCTATGCTAAAATGATGAAGGACTTGATGTCCAGATAATTTGACTTCCAAGACCTGGCTACTGTCACTCCTACCCAGACTTGTAGTGCAGTGGTGACATGTCCTATTGCTGAAAATTTAGCTGACCCAGGGAGTTTTACAATTCTTTGTACCATTGGAAACTTCGCTTTCGCCAAAGCCCTATGTGACTTGGGAGCCAACATTAATCTGATTCCACTGGCCATATATAAAAGACTGGGGATTGGTAGCGCCAGGCCTACTTCCATGCTGCTGCAACTTGCTGATAGAACGGTAAAGAGACCGTTAGGTATTCTTGACGATGTCTTAGTGCAAGTGGGGAAATTTGTATTCCCTGCTGACTTTGTGATCCTAGACTACCGAGTAGATGAGGAAATCCCCATAATCTAGGGAAGGCCATTTTTGGCCACAGGCAAAGCTCTCATCGATTGTGAGACTGGCGAGCTTAAGATGAGGCTCAATGATGAAGAAATCACATTCAACGTGCAGAAGTCTATGAGGCGACCAAGTGAGTTCGCTAATTGCTCTCTTATTGATATTGTGAACGTGATACTGGAAGAAGATGATGCAGCCTTAACTGTTGGGGATCCTTTGACTGCATGTTTGATGAACATAGATGATATGAATGGTGAGGAACTAGCAGAATGGGTATTAGCATTGGAAGGAAAAGGGAAATGGTCGAGGGCTCTTGAAATTGAACCATTACACTTGGAAAAGATAGAGATCCCACCAGCCAAGCCATCAGTTGAAGTACCACCCAAGTTAGAGCTGAAGCCTTTACTAGCGCACCTAAGGTATGCATTTCTTGGACTTAACTCTACATTACCGGTTATTATATCATCTGGGTTGCTAGATGTGCAGGAACAACAATTGTTACAGGTACTTTCGGAATGCAAGGCTGCATTGGCTGGACGATTGCAGACATCAAAGGGATCAACCCAGCTTATTACATGCATAAAATTCTCTTGGTAGAGGGAGACAAACCTTCTAGGGAACACAAAAGACAGTTAAACCCAAATATGAAGGAAGTGGTAAAGAAAGAAGTGATAAAGTGGTTAGATGCGGGAATCATTTTCCCTATCTCCGACAGCAGCTGGGTTAGCCCAGTACAGTGTGTACCAAAAAAGAGGGGTATGACAGTTATAAGAAATGATAAAAACGAGTTGATATCCACTAGAACTATTACGGGTTGGAGAATATGCATGGATTACAGAAAGCTGAACCTTGCCACCCGCAAAGACCATTTCCCACATCCCTTTATTGACCAGATGCTCGACCGGCTAGCAGGGAAATCTCACTTCTGCTTCCTTAACGGGTATTCTGGGTACAACCAGATTTCTATTGGCCCAGAGGATAGGGAAAATACCTCTTTCACATGCCCATATGGGATATTTGCTTTGAGAAGAATGCCATTTGGCCTCTGCAATGCACCTCCAACATTCCAACAGTGCATGATGGCCATTTTAACAGACATGGTGGAGGATATTATGGAGGTCTTCATGGACGATTTCTCAGTGGTGGGAAATTCGTTTGATGAATGCCTAGAAAATTTAAACCGTGTCCTGAAAAGGTGTATCGAAATGAATCTAGTGCTGAATTGGGAGAAGTGCCACTTCATGGTACAAGAGGTAATCGTCTTGGGATATTAGGTCTCGAGTAAAGGTATTCAAGTGGATAAAGCTAAGGTAGAAGTGATTGAAAAACTCCCTCCACCCACGTCAGTCAAAGCTATTCGTAGCTTCACGGGACATGCCGAATTCTACCATCGATTCATCAAGGATTTCTCAAAAATTGCCAACCCTCTCTGTAAGTTACTAGAAAAAGATAACCCATTTGTGTTTTCTGATGATTGCAGGGTAGCATTTCAGAAGCTAAAGAAGCAGCTAGTCACTGCACCGATTATAGTTTCCCCCGACTGGGAGCAACCATTTGAACTCATGTGTGACGCAAGTGACTATGTTGTAGGAGCCGTGTTGGGCCAGCGAAAAGATAAGGTAATTGATCACGCTCAACTATGTCTTGTAGAAGACTAAGCGGGAGTTGCAATATAATCTGGGGTATTACGCCCAGAGTCGACCCCACAGGGAATATACGTATAAATTGAGTCTATAAAATACTAAACTGTTGTTTAATCAAGTTTCTCAAGACTTTTGGATATCAATTTGATGATGTTTAACTAATTCTACTAACAATAATGATAAACTAACAATTAACTAACAATTTAATGTAACAATGATAATAAAGGTCTAAGGTTATGGTTTCCCCCGTTGGTGAATTCTTCCTTGGATATTTCTTATAGTTTAATTGGCTATCTCTATCAATCATGAACACTCTTACTATCATAACTCTCTCTCAAGTAATTATGATAATTTACTAGACGCACTCTCTCAAGTTACGCTAGCTAGATCGCAATACAGTTCACTTTAGATTGCACCCGAGGTATCGTTATCTCTAATCTAACCTCTAAACCCTTGGTTATGACTTTCGTCTATACTCTGGGAGTGGTGTTGTTCAAGCAACTACAATAAGAACGTAGTTGAACAAAAAGAGATTAATCAACCAACATATATTAATATCGCAATAAATTCATCCCCAATGGGTTCTACCAAAACCCTACACTAAATAATTTAGCTACTCATGTTTATAAGAATCAAACTCAAAAGAAATTGCATAATTGAAATACAAAGTAATGAATACTAGATGTAGAAATCAATGTTTCTCACTTCTATGGTGTTTTCTTGTTGAATCTTTCAAAATCTTTCTGAATCTCCTCCGTGTCTCTAAGTTGTGTTGTTTGGTGTCTATTTATATGTTTAGGGCGAACCCTAACCATGTAGGAGACTTCTATTTCAACTGGGAAACACTTAACTCATCAAAACTCGGATTTGGCCGAAACTGAGAACCCCGGGCGTATGGACCCAAAGGCCTGGCTAACGCCAGGTATGGGTCAGGCTGTAGGGTTCTGTCGCCCGGCTATTGCCCGGGTGTCTCCTTTTGCGTATTTTCGACGTATTTTCATCCATTTAGCTCCGTTTCCATCTCCAATTCACCTACACATGAAATAAACTCTATTAAGCACATAACAATTGTGTTGTTATCAATAATGCACCTCAAATGTAAGGTATATCACATTTTAAACCATGCAATTTAGTCTCGCATCAAGACCCCACACTTAAACCTTTGCTCGTCCTCGAGCAATCAAACTACACTCATGTACACAACTTATTAAGCAAATCTCTTAACACATTATACCAAGAATATTTAAAATATTTCAAGCACAAAGGTGTGACATCCTCGCCTCAATAATCGACTCACAAATACCATGCTTTATTCACAATTCACTAACTATTCTAACTTAGAGGTCAACAACATTACCTTTCCGTCATGAATCATGTGCCCTCACAAAATTAAAGAGCTAGTTCCTCACACAATAAAATTTTAAGAACACTTAGGAACTCAAAATCGAAAAAATTCACTCGCTCTCAGAAATAAAACATTCATGTGCCACACAAGACGTACCATAGGCTTGCCCATAGTGTAATACTCTATTAATTGAGCTCATTCAGTCTAGGATCAAGTAGGACTTTATTCGGTTGTAATATAGGCTGCGGGACGGGTAGGATACATTTGGATATAAGAGTGACTATACCTCCCTAAGCACTTTAATACATAAACTTTACCGTTCAACTTCAAACTCAATACAGCCAAATTCCACCTTCACAACAATGTTATTACCCCATATTCCTTTAGCACAATTACGTTAAGAGTCAACACATATATTTTTCTTTCAACACAACACAATTGTTCATTTATTTCTTTTTCTTCTTTTTTTCCAGGTGACTCTTATTCTTTTCAAACGTGCACCTTTCTCCTTATTTCAATTATTCCCCTCACAAATCAACCTACCACCCCACACTTTAACTGTGTCATATTTCATACATTTCCAGTGCTTACGAGAGGTGACAAAGTTCAAATATAAGATCGATTCAAACAAAAGGGAATATGGCTTGTAATGTGGTTGCCAAAGAAACATGATTTTAGGCTCAACGGGGTTAACGACGATACAACACAAATAGGTGGGTAAAATATAGATAATTGGCTGAAGAAAGAAATGCCTATATCACTTCCAATACTGAATAAAACTTCTATCTCGCTTCGCAATCACACGGGGAAAGTTCTAGACATCAGATGCAATGGACAGAATGACATTCAAATCTCACACACACATGGCACTTAACTCACTCCGGATTGGGTCTATCACGACACTCCAGTCAAAGCAGTTAAGCAAATCTTAAGAATTCCTGATTTAAGGTATTTTTTTTAGAGTCAAGAATTGAGCCTAAGCGTCACAACAAAAGTATTGACTATTCTCAAGGAATTAACACGTTTCGAGATATTTCTCCTATTAAGCCCTTAACCATGTGACTCCTACTCCTAAAAATTTTAAACTACCTACACCCGGTTCAATTGAAAACCCTTGGAAAAGAACCATGGTCTAAAGAAAATCCAAAGGGGAATTACTACACTACCTAGAACAAAAAAAAAACTTTTTGTTATTTTCTTTAGACTTACTTCCTTCAAGAAAACTGTCTAGGAGATCCATCGTCAGGAAGAGTCCACATATTTCTAAAACAATAATACCAACATACATGAAAAACTAAAACTACTAATAAGAATGCACACCACAAATCATAACAATTATAACAATTATGTACAACACCCCACACTTAAATCATGCAATGTCCTCAGTGCATTACATATAGACAAAACAAGAAATAAAAGTAAGGTGTAAGAAACTCCCTGGTCCACTAGTGTCGACATCCACTCGCTTTCATGCTCCTTTGAGCACATGCTTTAATCACTTTATGCCTCCACTTTGAACTTATGAATTAAATCCCCATTTTTGATTCTGCTCTACGATCATGCTCATGGGGTGGTGGAACAAATTTTCCTGGCCCAATAAAACCCTGTAATAATCTGCGTTTCTTGGCCTTTCGACAAAATGTGTACTCCTTACTCTCTGGCAAGAAGAACTCAAGAGTGTAAGCATCTTGTTCCTTATTCCTCAACTCATCAGGTGGATCGGGTAACTCTATTTGAATATTATCATCCAAACACACTTTGAACATATGGTTGGAGTGTGTACTAGCATCCTCAACAATAACGACACTAGATTCAACAAAATATGTAGAATCAATGTCTTTGGTTAAACCTAGTATCTTTTCTACCACAGCAGCATCTGCCGATTTCAGCTCTAACATGGGTGGTGCTTCACTAGATAGCTCGGCTTGCAAGTTCTCACTTTTCTTTAAATGTAATGAATTAAATTCGAGAGCATGTTTCCATACCTCTTTTTCCTCAAGTGCTAACACCCAATCCGTTAGTTCTTCACCGTTCATATCATACAGATTCGTGAAACATTCATCTAAAGGGTTCCCAACACTTAGACAAGCATCATCTTTTTCTGGGATAACATTCACAACATCAATAAGAGAGCAGTTAGCGAACTCACTAGGTTTCCTCATAGACTTCTGAACATTGAAAGTAATTTCTTCACTGTTAAACCTCATCTTAAGTTCACCAGTTTCACAATCAATACGAGATCTTCCTGTGGCAAAAAATGGCCTTCCCATGATTATGGGAATTTCCTCATCTACCTTGCACTCTAATATCACAAAATCAGCAGGAAATACAAACTTCCCCACTTGCTCCAAGACATCATCCAGAATACCTGATGGTCTCTTCACCACCCTATCAGCAAGTTGCAGCAGCATGGATGTGGGCCTAGCTCTACCAATCCCCAGTCTTTTATATATGGCCAGCGGCATCAGATTAATGCTGGACCCCAAGTCACATAGAGCTTTGGTGAAATTCAAGTTGCCAATGGTACAAGGAATTGTAAAACTCCCCGGGTCAGACAACTTTTCAGCAATAGGATGTGTCACCACCGCACTACGAGTCTGAGTAAGGGTGACAATAGCTAGATCTTGGAAGTCAAATTTTCTAGACATCAATTCTTTCATAATTTTAGCATACCCAGACATTTCTTTCAATGCATCAACCAATGGAATATTTACCTGTATCTGCTTGAGCATGTCCAAGAACTTCTTGTACTGTTCATCCGTTTGGTATTTAGCCAGCCTCTGAGGGAATGAAGCTGGTGGTCTCTTTTGTCCAGTGATTTGGGATTTTTATTTCTCAACCACCACCTCAACTATCGGCTTCTGAGTCATCTCCACTTCTTTTTCAGTCTCAATCTGTGCACTGGGTTCTTCTTCACTAGGTTACACTTTTACCTTGGTCAAAATTATTGAATCATCAAGTTCAATCTGCATGGGTACCAATGTTTCGGTATGCATGCTTTCATGAGCCCTTCCCAGATCCACATTTAATTCTCTTCCACTGCGAAGAGTCACTGCCATCATCTGCCTTGGAACCTGGTCAATAGGATTTACCTGAGTGTCTACAGGTAAAGTTCCAGGAGGCCGATTGTTCACTGCCATAGATATCTGCCCCAATTGTACTTCAATGTTTTTAATAGCTGCACCATGAATATCTACTCTCTCACTGGTTTTGGCATTTGACCCAATTACCGACTGCATCATAGCTTCTAACCTGGAAAACCCATCTTCTTGCCTTCCCCCTTGTTGTTGCTGAGGAGGGTAGTAAGATTGTTGTTGATTCTGATGATTAGAACCCTGTGGCCTCTGAAACGGTGCTGCATTACCTTGCGGTCCCCTGACACCCATATTTCCACTGTTTTGTTGTTGGTGGGGTGGCCTATATGGTTGAACTTGTTGACCTCAGTTCTGCCCCCCTTGTCTCTGGCTTCCATAATTTGACACATATTCGTATTTTCTGGATAAAGAGGGTGATGACTTTCTGTATTCCAGTGATTACCAAGTGGTTGACTAATGCAAGATGTGCACAAGCCTCCATTGGTTGTGTCAACGATGTGCACCTGCTGTTTTTGTCGCGATTCTTCCACCCTCTTTGTAAGTGTACTCGTTTGTGTTATCAAGGTGGCCACATTCTCTGCAATGGTGTTAGATGGATCGAATGGCACTGAATGAACTACAGGAGTAATTGGTGAATTCCTTGTTGTCCATCCTGAATTCTGTGCCATTTTATCAAGTAAGATTTGACTCTCTCTCCACGATTTGCTCAGGAATGCTCCACCAGCTGAAGCATCAACATTTGCTTTCACAGTATCAGCCAAACCCATGTAAAAACGCTGCCCCAACATTTGCTCAGGAATGCCATGATGTGGACAGATAACCAGCATGCTCTTAAATCTTTCCCATGTCTCTTGTAGTGTTTCAACTGGTTTCTGTCTAAAGCTCAAGATTTCATCAATTTGTTGAGCAGTTTTGTTGGGCGGATGAAACTTGTTCACGAACTGTTTGACTAGCTCCTCCCATGTAGTAATGGAATTGATGGGGAGTGAGTTAAGACAAGTCTGGGCAGCACCAGTCACTGATAAGGGAAACAACAACAGTTTTATTGCCTCCTGAGTGACGTTTGGCTGTCTTTGAGTTTTGCAAATTGACAGGAAGTTCTTTAAATGTTGCTGGGGGTATTCAATGTACGACCCTGAAAATAGACCTTTGTTCTGCAATAAGTGCAGCATATTATTTGTATCTGAAAGGACTCAGCCTGTATCTGAGGAACCAGTATCGTTGTGGCCAAATTCTCAATTGTGGGTTGTGCCTAGTCATAGAAAGGAGCCTCTACCCCTATTTGAGCTACTGGGTCTACCACATCATCCCCATGATTATTCTGATTGTGTGGATCTTCCATGTCTGTTTCAGTTTGTTCAATTTGTGGTTGATGTATACTTTTCCGGTTAGTTCGGTTTATCGCCCTGAAAATTTTCTCGGGGTCTGATAAGGCTTCAATTACTTCACCACTCCTCGATGTGTTTGTAGGCATGCACCTGTAACACTTAGCAAACGTTAAACTTTCAATGTGAAAAAGAAAATTTTAAAGAAAATTGACTATGTTTCAGAATTTTGTATTTCTTTCAACTCAATTGATAATACCGTTAATTCCCCGGCAACGACGCCAAAATTTGATCACGCTCAACTATGTCTTGTAGAAGACTAAGCGGGCGTTGCAAATATAATCTGGGGTATTACGCCCAGAGTCGATCCCACAGGGATTTTACGTATCAATTGAGTCTATAAAATACTAAATTGTTGTTTAATCAAGTTTCTAAAGACTTTTGGATATAAATTTGGTGATGTTTAACTAATTCTACTAATAATAATGATAAACTAACAATTAACTAACAATTTAATGTAAAAATGATAATAAAGGTCTAAGGTTATGGTTTCCCCCGTTGGTGAATTCTTCCTTGGATATTTCATACAGTTTAATTGGCTATCTATATCAATCATGAACGCTCTTACTATCATAAATATCTCTCAAGTAATTATGATAATTTACTAGAAGCACTCTCTCAGTTTNGTTCAAGCAACTACATAAATATGCACTCTCTCTCAAGTAGATACATAATAAATAGGAAGAGCTAATTGAGGTCCCTTTCAATCAACTACAATAAGAACGTAGTTGAACAAAAAGAGATTAATCAACCAACATATATTAATATCGCAATAAATTCATCCCCAATGGATTCTACCAAAACCCTAGACTAAAGAATCTAGCTACTCATGTTTATAAGAATCAAACTCAAAAGAAATTGCATAATTGAAATACAAAGTAATGCATACTAGATGTAGAAATCAATGTTTATCACTTCTATGGTGTTTTCTTGTTGAATCCTTCGAAATCCTTCTGAATCTCCTCCGTCTCTCTAAGTTGTGTTGTTTGGTGTCTATTTATATGTTTAGGGTGAACCCTAACCATGTAGGAGACTTCTATTTCAACCGAGAAACACTTAACTCGTCAAAACTCAGATTTGGCCAAAACTGGGAACCCCGGGCGTTTGGACCAAAAGGGTTGGCTAACGCCAGGGTAGGGCTGGCGTTTCAGCCCTAAGGCCTGGCTGACGCCAGGTAGGGTGAGTCTGTAGGGATCTATCGCACGGGTGTCTCCTTTTGCGTATTTTCGACGTGTTTTCACCCCTTTAGCTCCGTTTCCATCTGCACTTCACCTACATATGAAATAAACTTTATTAAGCATATAACAAGTGTGTTTTTATCATTAATGCACCTCAAATGTAAGGTATATCACATGTTAAACTATGCAAGTTAGTCTCACATCAGTAATGCACCCAATTTACTAAGCAAGTAGGCCGTTGAGTGGAGCTCAGCTGAATTACACGGTAACAGAAAAAGAAATGTTGGCTATAGTATTTGCATTTGACAAATTCAGGTCCTACCTGATCAGGTCAAAAGTGATCGTGTACATTGATCATGCAGCCATTAGGTACTTGGTTGAGAAAAGAGAATCTAAGCCACGCCTAATTCGTTGGGTGCTGCTTTTGCAAGACTTTGACTTGGAAATTTGTGACCAGAAGGGAACGAAGAACCAAGTCGCTGACCATTTATCACGCCTCGAAGGTGCTGAACAGGCACCTGAGGCTGAGGATATTCTGCAAACCTTTCCAGATGAGCAGCTGCTGGCCATAAATGTGAGAGAGGTGCCATGGTATGCAGACATTGCTAATTACCTGGCATGCGGCATTGACCCTTATGAGCTCTCCTCTGTACAAAAGAAAAGATTTTATTGTGATAGCCGTAACTACTATTGGGATGAACCTTATTTGTTTAAAATTTTTATAGGTAACATGATCCGGAGGTGCATCCCCGAGATAGAACAATATGCTATTTTGCAGGCTTGTCAGGCAGCTCCTTATGGAGGACATTTCGGAGGAGTCCGAACAACAGCTAAAGTGTTGGAGGCTGGGTTTTATTGGCCCACTGTGTTCAGAGATGCCGATCAATGGGTGAAAGGCAGCAATGAATGCCAAAGGACGGGGAACATATCCCGTCGTCATGAAATGCCAATGAATCCAATACAAGAGGTAGAAGTGTTCGATCTTTGGGGATAGTTTTCATGGGTCCTTTTGTCAGCTCATACGGCAATAAGTATATACTTTTTTCTGTATATTACATGTCGAAATGGGTAGAAGCGGCAGCATTCCCCACCAATGATGCAAAAGTGGTGGTGGGGTTCTTAAAGGATAATATATTCACCCCTTTTGCACACCAAAGGCCATTATAAGTGATGGAGGCACGCATTTCTGCAATCGTGTTTTTGAAAAGTTTCTTGCTAAATATGACGTACGTCACAAGGTAGCAACCCCATATCACCCCCAAACTAGCGGGTAGGCTGAGGTATCAAATCGGGAAATAAAGCGTGTACTAAACAAAACAGTTAACGCCACAAGAACTGATTGGGCGAATAAACTTGATGATTCCCTCTAGGCCTACAGAACTGCATTTAAAACACCAATCGGTATGTCTCCATACAAGTTGGTATTTGGTAAGGCTTGTCACCTGCCCGTCGAACTAGAACATCGAGCATGGTTGGCATTGAAGCAGCTGAATCTGGATTTCGATACTGTTGGAGAAAATCGGATCACAGAATTACAAGAATTAGTAGAATTGAGAAGCCAAGCATTTGAAAACACTATGTTGTATAAGGAACGAAGGAAGAGACTTCATGATAAAAAAATTGTGGACCGGGATTTCTAACCAGGAGACAAGGTATTACTGTATAATTCAAGATTAAGAATGTTTCCGGGTAAGCTCAAGTCTCGATGGTCTGGCCCGTTTAAGGTGGTCAACGTATTTCATTATGGTGATGTGGAGATGACTGGTGAAAATGAGTCTAATATCTTCAAGGTCAATGGACAGAGATTAAAAAGTTATGTGGGAATGACTGAAGCCAATGTGCTGGATATTGTGCACCTGGGTGAACCTAAAACACCAGACAATCCTTAAATAGCTTTTATGTTGCGTCGTGCCGCGACGTTAAATCAGGCGCTTCATTGGAGGCAACCTATTGATTCTTTGTAATCGCCGTGCCATGACATTAAAAAAGGCGCTTGTTGGGAGGCAACCCAGTGCGTAGTAAATCTTAGAATAGCTAATAGTATTTAGTGTAATTATAGGTACTAACGAGCTTGCCGGTGAATTCAGGTGAATGGAGGAGTATTTTAGCATGACAGAAGGTTGGAACATAGTCGGGGTTAAGCTGGTCTTAAGCCCCAAATGCCTAGCTAAAGCCAGGGGAAGGCGGCGTTAAGAGCCAAACGCCCTGCTAACGCCAGGGAAGGCTGGCGTTAAGTGTTAAACGCTTGGCTAACGTCAGGGGGAGGCTGGCGTTATGGCTAAGACGCCTGGATAACACCAGGGTGCCCTGGATTTCTGATTAAAACGCACGACTAATGCCAGGTAAGTTCCCTTTTCCTATTTTTTCATCTCCCAACTCTCTCTCAAGCAAGTTTCACTCCCAAGCACACACCCAAAGAATGATTGTCCCTCACACCCACATCAAATCACATAGCTTGACACACTCATCTTCACTTCTTCAACACAAATCACCTTTAACACCCCATTATCACCCACCACACACACAAGATCTGCACATGTTAAAATTCATGGTACACTTCATCTGGCTAACACACATCAATCTGTGAGGTATGATTCTAGCCCTATACTTTATTCACTCGAATTTGAGTAGGTGAAAAGTGTATCCTTGATTTCATGATGAATTCTTTATGGGTTTATGATGTTCTAGAAATATGTTGTATGGTGTTATGCACCCCAAGTCCCGAAACCCTTTAGGAATGAGCTGGAATGGTGAAATTAGGTGGTATTATGGAACCCCAAATTGATTTTGGAACACGAGGCAGTCCCTCAAGTCCATAAGAGCTCCCATGGCAATTGTGCCAGCCAAGTGCTCGATGGAATGCCTCAATGGCAATACATGTCCCTTTTGGAGCCAGAGTCTCCGGGTAAATACACCACTAGCATCATACATCTTGAATTCCATGAAATTTTAAATGAAAAGTGGCTCACAAGAAGCTTTAGGTAGCAATGTGTGTCAATTGTCATAAACTTGCCAAGGTGAAGCCTTAGTAACCTTCGCAAAATGCGAAAACAGATAGTATATACTTTGTGACACTAATTCATTACTGATAAATTGTGTAGGTAAAACAATGTTACCCATAAGAGCCATCGGCAAGGGAAAGGCCACATCTTCAGCCCCACCGAAAACCAAATCAAAACCCCTACCAGCTCAAAAGAAAAGAAAATGAGGAGATGCTACTTCTAGCATGACTGGTGAGGAAGCAGTAGCTGATGTGGCTGCTATGAGGCAGCGATCTGTTGGTCAAAGGGAATATGGTGTCAACAGCATACCACCACACTCCAGGAAATGGTATGCTCGTTCCAAGCCCAAGCATGTCCACCCGAAAGGAGCTATCAACGAGGTTTCTCTTAGAACTAAATTCTCAGCAATTTGGAGGAGCATCCACGAATTGGGTCTGGGATATGTGTTCAAACACCATGGCAACATCAACCTTAATTTAGTCCGGGAATTCTATGCAGGGTTTGACCCTAAGGACAAGGAAGAATTGGTGCCAATTCGTGGGCACTTGGTGGATATTTCGGCCAAGGCCATATGTGATTTCTTAGGTGCACCAAATGTTCCGGTCTAGAGCAATTTATCTGCCATCCTAACTATAGAGAAGTGAGGCATACACTTTGTGGGGTTGATTCCAAGGCTGCTTGGATTTTGGATAGAACCACTAATCGCTATAAAAGGTTTCCCAAGAAGAAGATGAAGGCTGAAACACAGGTATGGCTGAAACTGATTAATGCACGGATACTACCGTGCACCCATGACACCTTAATCAGCCGAGAGAGGAATTGTGTGCTCTACTTCTTCATGACTGGGCAACGAGTGAATGTGGGCCATCTGATTCGCTATCAAATGGGGTTGGTGCCTGCGAACAATTGAATTGATCGAATCCCTTTCCCGAATTTCCTGACTTAGTTCCTGCTAGATAGAAAGGTAGCGGTTGAGCCCGACATTTACCACATTATTGATCAACAACTCACCCGGGAAACTGACATCACTAGCTTAAGACTGAAAGAAGAGCCTTCACTGACAAATGCTGAGTGCTATGCCAGGGATGATAGCTTAATGGGCCATCTCTATGGGATGATGGATTTGCAATTTGTATAGGAGGACGTCCAGCGTCAGTTAATGAAAGGGACAAGTTGGATAAGAGATACCCACTCAATGATCATGCTCAGTAGATGATAGGAGAAGGTGAGGGATACAGGCTCCCAGATGATGAAGATATAAACACACCTGAAGATTCTGATGCGGAGCTAATGCGCTCGGATGAGGATGGTAATGGAGAAGATGAGTTTGAAGAGGAATGGAGAGCGTCCGATGATGAAGACGCTGAGTGACCAGGATGTATCTTGCACCTTATTTTACTTTTTTCTTTGTCTATATATGATGCACTGAGGACAGTGCATGAACTAAGTGTGGGGTGCTGTATATATATGTGTTGTGTGAATTGTGTTGCTTGTTGAAATTGGGAAATTTGGTAGTGCAAATTTTATTTCGTTTGTTTTTAGCTTTTATGTTGAGTTAAATGTTTGTAGTTTATTTGTGTTTTAGCCTTTATGTTCTTATGTCTGTTTGTTTTTAGATTTTATGTTTTTTTTATCATCTCTAAAAAAAATAAAAAATGACTCTTCCCGACGATGGATCTCTTAGACAGTTCTCTTGAGGGATGTAAGTCTAACGAAAATACCAAAAAGATTTTTTTTTTGTTTTAGGTAGTGCAGTCATTCCCCCTTGGTTTTTCTTTGGACCACGATTATTTTCCAAGGGTTTTTAATTGAACCGAGTGTAGGTAGTTTTTAATTTTTAGGAGTAGGAATCACATGGTTGAGGGCTTAATAGTAGCAATATCTCGAAATCAGGAATAAATACCTTAAATCATGAATTCTTAAGATTTGCTTAACTGCTTTGACTAGAGTGTCGTGATAGATCCAATCCTGAGTGAGTTATGTGCCATGTGTGTGTGAGATTTGTATGTTATTCTGTATTGCATTTGATCTCTAGAACTTGCCCCGTGTGTGTGCAAAGCGAAATAGAAGTTTTGTTCAGTCTTGGAAGTGATATAGGCATTTCTTTGTTGAGCCAGCTATATATATGTTACCCACCTAATTGATATGTATCGTAGTTAACCCTGTTGATCCTGTAATCATGTTTCTTTGGAAACCACATTACAAGCCATACCCCTTTATTTGAATCGATCTTATAATTGAACCTTGTCACCTTTCGTAAGCACTGGAAATGCTATGAAATATGGAAAAATTAAAGTGTGGGGTGGTAGGTTGGTTTTTGAGGGGAATAATTGAAATAAGGAGAAAGGTGCACTGTTTTGAAAACCTAAGAGTCATTTAGAAAAAAAAAGAGAAAAAGGAAAGAAACTGTTGTATTGTTGTGAATATATATATATATATCTATATTCCTTGACAAGTGGTGACTCTTAATGTAATTGTGCTTAAAGAAGTATGGGGTAATA
>ML301896.1:0-17859 GCA_005239505.1 Nicotiana paniculata | reverse complement strand
GGGGGGGGGGGGGGAGCAGGGGTTTGTTCAACGCAAACGCATGCACAGGCTCGCGAACGCGATGGCCAGAGGGATAGACAATCGTGAACGCGTACAGCCCTTCACGTACGCGTACGTGTAAGCTACTAAGGCTTTGCTCTTCGAATATCAAAAAATTCGAAGTCCCAGGTCCGAAATACAATCCAAATCCAAAGTTTTAAATATTAAATCCGGCATCCAATTCTTAATTCGACAAATCCCAAAACCAAAAATCGAAAAAATTAGGATTTCGTTTTGGATTTCGAATTTTCCCAAACTAGGCTCACCCCTAATTTTTGGAGTGAAACAAAATTTTTGCTGTATTTTATATTTTGTTTATATATTAAAACTATATGATTAACCCCAAAAAAATATAAAAATTGATAGCTCAATTTGAGTTGTGGGGAAACATAAAATATAGAGGCACGTACATATATACATTGTCAGCCCACATTTGAGTTGGGTTCTCAGAAAATCTTGGGCTTGACATTAAGCAAACACAATATAAAGCCCACAGTTCCAGGTCCAATAAACTTAAGCACATTCAGTGCACACGTGTCCAACCAGCAGTCATCTTCCTCTGCTTATTGTGACTACTAGTAACAAGTCTATGATCACTTTAAAATATACAGTAAAAAGAGGTCACATATGGTATGAAAAACTACTTACTCAAGAACTGAGGTAAGTTTGATTTTTCCTCTTTTCTTATTCTAATATTTGTTTACACTACATAGTACATATTATACTTAAGTTGAAGTGTTGCATGTTGAATCAAGATGTAATATTTTGGGGGAATATATTCAAATTGAAACTATGGTTTTCTTGACAATTCATGGAAATTGTCGTTTGGTTTGCAATGTTATCAATCTTTATAATTCTATGGCTCTCTCATTGCAGTATAGATTGCCAAATGTGGTAGTTTTATAGAATATAAATATATTCTTGTTGGATTCTCCTTTTCCTCTTAGAAGGGAGAAAAGGTGTTTGAATTATGTAATCGTCTCGTCTAAAAGTTTAAACTGTTAGAGAGAATACACTTTTATTGACGTAATTATTTGTGAAATTTTTTTAATAATTGTTGGCGGTGAGATGTGAACTCGGGACCTCTATCTGCACTAATACTATGATAAGAAAATGGACGTTGGTCCTAAGTCAAACCTAAAAAGCTAGCGCATGAGGTAAGGATTTCCCAGAACATATAAGGAGACAAACTCATTCCCTCAACCAATGTGGGATAATCTCACACCCTCTCGCTAGAGGTAGTCGAATAATCATTTAACAAAAACTAAATGGATGAAAATTCCAAAATAACTTAGGTAACAGAGCTGGAATCATTTATCTGTTGCTGAATTTCAGAAATTTTAAGATTATATAAATGGTTAGACCAAAAGCTAATTTGGCATATGGATAATAAGGAAATTTCTTTGAAAGCAGCAGTACTTCCACTCACATTTTAAGTCATAATGCTATTAAGGAAATAACTACAATTTCTGTTTTTTTTTTCTTTTCCGGACAAGCTTATAATATCAGGTTGTTTAATATAGGAACATATATGAGTTATTCAAGTTTCAGCATATGTTTCCTTATTTTCATCTAGAACTTAATCATTCTAATAATTTAAAGAAGTAATATTACCTTTTCATTTCTGCTGGTTTTTCCCTGAGGCATTTACAATCTTTTTCGTTTTAACTTGCTCCAGCGCGGAGAAAAACTTAGAAATGGCAAAAGATAAAGTTTCAAGCTTCAGTACTGAAGTTCCCTGGTCAAATAAAAAGTTGGCCGAGAAAAAGCAGGTGTCGAATAGAAAGCTAATTTTTGACGAGATATTTGTTCGTATTCCTGGATCGCCATCAAATTTTATATTAGGCCCATGCTTTAAGACTACGCTTCCTCTGGAGCTCTCTCCCCGTTATCCCTTAGCTGAAGAAGAAAAGCTACTTCTACATTCCGTAGAACCTGATTGGTTGAAAGGTAAGGCTCTGAGATCATGGCCTAACGTAAGTAGAACGTGGATCGATTGGGTAGATAGAGTTGAGAAGGCAAAATGGGAGGTATGGAAATCAGCTGATATATATGATGCCATTCAGTTGTCGAAAATTGATATACCGATGGATAAAAATCTTCTTTACGCGGCCTTGTGCTATTGGTCCATCTCCACAAACTCGTTCCACTTCAGATTTGGTATGATGGGGCCAACAATACTCGATATTGTTGCCTTGACAGGACTTAGGCCGCATGGCGAGGAAGTCAGTGTCTCTCTCGGAGTGGCTGAATCGACCTGTCATTGTCCTGAGTATGCAAAAGTTAAAGAATGCTTAACTCACTGCAAATTTCTCGATGTGTCGATGGAGGTGATGGCTGTGACAGAGGAGGAACATATCTGTTTTCTGGTTATGTGGCTTAGCAAATATCTATTATGTAATTCAACAATTACCATGATCGAGCAATGTACGAAACTGGCTTTTGCTCTTGCTATGGGTAAAAAGCTTGCTTTGGCACCTTTTGTGTTATCTAATTTATATCATGGCTGCAATGACATCATTACGAGTAAGTTTGACGATGCAACGGGTCCTTTCTGGATCTTGCAGTTATGGCTACAGTCTTACTTTCCCGAAAATCAACCTTCGACTTCAGATAACGGTAGTGCTCCGACCTATGGGTTTCCCTTGGCTGAAGGTGTGTTGAGGCCTAAAACATTTAACCGTTACTTTCTTTTCTTTCATAAATGCTCATATAGAACAGCCAGCCAATTCACGCCATTTTCTTCTCCGAAGTTTGGACCTGAGTGGTTTAAGAGGTCACTTGATCCTTACATCCAAAAACTTAACAGGACAGAGTTAAAAGAGATTTGGGCTAGTTATCTTATTGCTCGAGACCTCCCGTATAGTATCGTTCTAGATGAATCTTCGAAGTGGAAATGTGGGGTAGAATATTATTCTCCAAATCAGTTTGCTCGACAGTTTGGCATGAAACAGGCTGTTCCCCTCCACCGATCAGCCAACGATTTTTCAATCAGAAGAGAGGAAGATAACGTCAAAGAAACTGAATCAAGGTTTTCGCAACTAAAAAGGAAATTCTCATTTGTTCCATTTAATATCAATCCAAGTTCTAGAACGTTCTTTGATTCCTGGTGGTCCACTTATATTAAGAATCGGGACAAGACTGCTATTGATGTCCTCAGGAAGATCTCACCTTGTGATATGCTTCTCAGTCCATCTGACAGGCAAGAAGTTGCTGCTCCGAAGTTCATTGGTATTAAAGGCGATTCTCAGTCTGCAGGAAAATTTGGCCAGAATATGAAGAGAAACTATAAAGGTACAATACCCTTCTTGATGGAACGAATCATAATTTTCATAATTGGCTCGTATCCCTATGAATAGAGGTATCATCGGCGTTTGATTCGCCATTAAATGGAGAAGGAAAACATTGGTGAAGGAGGCCAAAAATATATGTAACCATTATGATTTGGCTTGCAATAAAATGGTTCATGGAACCCTTGATATGATAACCTATGGTTGAGGACTACTTGTCTTTTATACCATTATATTGATTAGATTTTCGTATAGTTTTCAGTGTTCTGCTACTTGTCTTTTTCTACCTTCGGTTTTCCTAGCATTTCGCTGCTGTTACTGCTTATTACTACTGCTCCTTTTAATTTTGTCCTTGAGACGAGGGTCTTCGGAAACAGCCTCTCTACCTCCACAAGGTAGAGGTAAGGTCTGCGTATACACTACCCTCCCCAGACCCCACTTGTGGGATTTGTTGATATCTAGTATTGCCTCCTTATTCATGCCTGTCAGGGGATAATATTTCATCACAATCCTTTGTCCAACAAGACGAGTCTAGACAACAAAGGAACTCGTATGAGGCGGCTGAAAAGATATCTACAAGAGGAATATCATGCAAGGTAAAAGTTCACGTGCATCCCCTAAACAGGCCTCTGGGATTGTAAGGGGATTGCTTGGCCTGATTCATTCACTTCGCTGTTCCTTTAACCGTTTCAGAAGGGGAAGACTTCCGCAATGAAGACGCCACTACCAGGTACAACTTCTACAAGTTGTACTCCAGCTAACGAAGACCAGAATAAGACCGACATGCAAGTTTCTGGTGATGCATTGATCTCCACCTCATCCTCCACGCCGGATAATGTAAATTTCTCCTTATTACTTGTGTCATTATGACTAATTGCTCCATCTAAGATATTTTTCTTTTCAGGAAGGCAAAAAATGCACAGTTTCTCCATCATTAGCTAATACCAAAAGCAAGACATATGATAATAGTGAACAACCTTACTGTCCTTTGGAATTTGATAATCTAGAAGACTTCTTTGCTCGAGTCAGTGGACAAATTAAACGAGCTCGATCTATCAGTTTTTCGACTGGCCAATCTTCTTCCATATATGACAATATATCTGCCTCAGAAAAGTCTATAACGTCAGTGGAAATGCTCACCACAGCAAAGAATGACATTGACAGATTATTACACATGCCTTCTCAGGACTTGCTTCTACCCGAAAACTGTTCAACATTAAATGCAGCATTGTCAATATATGCTGCATCACCAGATTTATCGGCTGAGAGAGCGCTTGCTTTGGAGAAACTCAAAGAGAACCTTCCGCACCTTTCGTCAACCTTGCGTAGAGCTAAGAACGACAAAGAGGAGTATTATAAGAAGGCTGCCAAGAAATTGGTCCTCGTCGATGAGCTCACAAAAGGTCAGGAACTCTACACCAACCTCAAAGATTACAACGACAAGCTTGAATGTACAATGGATTCCATCAGAGACCAAATAAGTAAGTCGAAGGCAAGATTGAAGGATGCAAAGACAAAAAGAAAAGCAATCCAGGAACAAAAATTGAGTTTGGCTAAGAAGTGTTTTGAAAAGTCTACTGCATTTGATGAAATGGAAGCTGAGTCTTCTGTTTTGGAGGAGATGAAAGAGCTAGCTGATTCGGATATTTCCCGAGTGGAAGAAAGCTTGACAGATTTAAAGAGCAAGATAACCGGATCGCCTGTGTAAATCGCCCTTCTTATGAACTTGCGAGCTAGTAATCCAGAGTATAAGAGCATGTAAATATATTTTTTTGCAAAGAAATTTCTCTCTTTTGAATGGCATCCCCAAGTATTGCCAAGTCGGTCAAAATTGTAAAGTGAAACAAGTAGTGTAGATTCTTGGCGATGTACTGGATTTTTGCAGAATTGACAAAGCTTTTTGGTGTATATGCAACGAAAGGACAGCAAATGTTTTGATGGAATATCAAGCCTTAGTTTTCTTTTACAGTTGGAATTTTCTTAAACCTGTACTTTGTCCAGTTAATTTTTTGGATTTTGTTGGCTCCCTGAACTTTAACTGATCACTTGTTATGGAGCTGACAATATCATCTCTTTTGTACTCCCTTTTTCATCTACTTGATGCCATGTAATGATAATTTACTTACGGGGAGGTCACGGGATCGAGTCATAGAAATAGTCTCTTACAGAAATGCAGGGTAAGACTGAGTATAATAGACTCTTGTGGACCGACTGAGTATAATAGACTCTTGTGGACCGACCTTTTTCTGAACCCTATGCATAACGGGAGCTTAATACACCAGACTTACTTCATAAAAAAAAGTATAGATACACTTCCCAGATATCAATAGTTCGGGCTAAAACTATATTGGGTTCGATAAAGCATACATCTGTCCCTGGCAGACATGGTTTCGAGTGGCATAGGTTAATAGACATGGATGACTGGGTAAAATGTAGGGGATTTGCTGGGCAGAGGCGGATCCAGGATTTGGAGATTTTGGGTGCCAAACTAATCGATTTGATTAACTCGGTCGTCGGTTCGGGTTATTTATCTTTTTTATTTATATAGACAAATGATCAAACGAAAAAAATATAATAACTATAACTAATTGACACAACCATAAAACTTTCAACAATAATATTAATATTATAAATATACATCATCTATTTACAATTGTCCTCGACGAGTTTTCATATTTTGAAAATGATCCATAATGACATCATTACTTATATTTGTGGATACATCACACTCTATGTAACAAACTAAACAATCATTTAAATATTGGTCACCCATGTATTCCGTTCTTCATTCTTTTTCTACTTCATGGATGAGAATTCTCTCTCCACAGTTGCGGTAGTAACACGTAAAATCAGAGTCAACTTTACAAGTAAATAAACATACGAATAATTCTCTACAAGATTTGCCTCAACCAATGCTTTTGCCAAATCACTAATTCCTTGTAAGTTGGAGAACTTGAGATTACCAGCTCGCATATGAACTATAAAAGTATCAAGTTGATAAATCAAGTCTCAAATCTGTAATTCATCAAACTCATTTGGGTAACATTTTGCTAAAGTCATTATTCTACCTTTATCAAAATTAGCAAAAGAATTAGCTGAATTCAAGCTAGCCATCCCGAGAAGCAAATCGCTACTCATTACATTCAAACGGTCATTAAGCTCTTGAAGTTCCACATCAATTATAACATAAAAGATATCAACATGGAAGCAGTGTGAATAACAAACACCGGAAGACTTGCGCTAGACTTTCAAGGAAAATAAGATTCATCCATCTTAGGAATCAAAATGTCATGCATAACAACACAAAATGAGGAAACATCATCTAGTAAAGATTCTCATCCAATTTCTCTCATATCTTGCAATCTTTTCTTTGTGATGTTAAGAAACTCCCGGCATTAACAATATCTTGATCCCTCCTTTGTATGATCTTGTTCAACTCATTTGACATTGCCAAAACTTTCAACATCAAGTGAAGCATAAAAATAAATTTGAATGTTGTTATCTCACTCAAAAGATATTTTTCTTGATTTCTCTCAATTGAGGTAAAACCTTCATATTTAATGGCACGACCCAAAGTCACACCTGTCGTGATGGCTCCTATCTCGATACTATAGACGACAACATTAATCACCCATAAATTCTTTTAAATACGGAAAACTATGTTTAAGAGAAAATCCCACAAATACTGGATATAAATACACTCCCAAAACTCGGTGTCCCTAAGTACATGAGCATCTACACATCACAAGTCTGGAAAACATGGTCTATAATAGTCTGAGACCAGATACAGTAAACAAGAGGATAGGTAAGGAGAGACAAGGTCAGTGAAACACGACAGCTACCTCGGAATCTCCAGAAAATCAACTGTTCGAAAGAATCAACACCCACTGTGTCCGGGATCACCTAGATGCACATAAAGTGTAGGGTGTAGTATGAGTACAACCAACTCAGTAAGTAACAATAATAAATAAAGAACTGAAAGTAGTGATGATATTCACAACTAAGTCCAATTACAGTAATTTTCAAGATAAGAAAGTAGGCTTGCTTGCAAGTTTAACAATTAAGGCCCAAATAGTAATTTCATATCAAGTTCAACTGAAACAGGAGATAATATCTCTCAGAAATTTCCAACACAATGATATATGAAAACTGTAGTACAATAAGAATGAAATCAAGTGCATCCTCTCAGGACCACAATCACTCAACCATTCCACTCACTCAACACTCAACACTGGCACTCAGAAGGTACCTGCGCTCACTGGGGGTGTACAAACTCTGGAGAGGCTCCTTCAGCCCAAGCGCTATAATCCGCCCGAACAACTCACATCTTGCACGGACAACTCACGTTCTATAGTATCAATATACAGAGCTGCACGTACAACTCACGTGCTACAGTATAATATCTGGATCCGCATGGACAACTCAAGCGCTAGTATAAAATCTCACAATCAGGCATTCAGTCTCACTCAATCATAAATCTCGCCAGTCTCTCGGGTTCTTAATAATCATGAAAATCAGCCCCAACACAAATGATATAATGTATCAACAAGGAACAATAGAGACTAAGATAAATAAACAAGTAAACTGTGATTGAGTACAAAATAATAATTTAGCAGAGAATTCAACATGTGCACGACCTATGTGGTCCCTACAGTGCCAACTCATAATCTAAACATGATTTATGATTCAATTTATCTACCACATGGAGAATGTACATATAACAACAAATTATTCAACTACACAGTTCCATGGAATTTGACCATGTCACAATGGTCAAATTCCTACGGTGCACGCCCACACGCCCGTCACCTAGCATGTGTTTCACCTCAAAACCAATCACATAATACATAACTCGGGGTTTAATACCCTCAGAACTAGATTTAGAACGGTTACTTACCTCAAATCGTGTAATACTTTATTATGCAATGCCTTTGTCACGTGAATCGGCCTCCTAACGCCAAGAATCTAGTCATAAATAATTCGATTCAGCCAATACAAATTATAGGAATTAATTCCACATGAAATCCGGGGTCGTTTCCACATAAGTCAGCATCCTGTCAACTTTTCCGACTTAAGTTTTCAATATGATACTAAGTGTCTCAATTCACTCTTGAATCCTTCCGTACCCGAAGCTAACCGGTAAGTCATAAAATAATTGCAAAGCATAAATTGAGCAGTAAATGGGGGAATAAGGCTGTAATACTCAAAACGACCGGCCGGGTCGTTACATTCTCCCCCTCTTAAACAAACGTTCTTCCTAGAATGGGTTTAGAATCATATATGGAGTCTCAAATAGGTAAGAATATTTGCTCCACATCTCCCGCTCAATCTCCTAGGTAGCTTCTCTGACTGACTGGCCTCTCCAATGTACCTTCACTGAAGCTATGTTCTTTGATCTCAGCTTTCGAACCTGTCGGTCTGAAATGTCCATCAGATCTACATCATAAGTCAAATTACAATCCAATTGCAATGTGCTGAAATCCAAAACAAGAGATGGATCCTCTACATACTTCTGAAGCATGGATACATGAAACATTGGATGAACACTCGATAGACTAGGTGGCAAAGCAAGTTCATAAGCCACCTCTCCAATCTTCTTAAATATTTCAAAAGGCCCAATATACTGAGGGCTCAACTTTCTCTTCTTCTCGAACCTCAACACACCATTCATGGGTGAAATCTTGAGCAGAGCCATCTCTCTAACCATGTAAGCAACATCACAGACCTTCCTGTCGGCATAACTCTTCTGTTTAGACTGCACCGTGCGAAGCCGCTTCTGAATCAATTTAACCTTCTCCAAAACATCCTAAACCAAGTCAGTACCCAATATCCTAGTCTTACCCGACTCGAACCAACCCAACGGAGACAGATACCTTCTCCTATATAAAGCCTCATACGGAGCCATCTCAATGCTCGATTGGTAGCTGTTATTGTAAGCAAACTCCACGAGTGGCAGAAACTGATCCCAAGAACCCCCAAAATCAATTACACAAGCGCGTAGCATATCCTCCAATATCTGAATAGTGCGCTCGGATTATCTGTCCGTCTTAGGTGAAATGTTGTACTCAACTAAATTTGTGTGCCCAATTCTCGCTGCACTGCTCTCCAAAACTGTGATGTAAATTGCATGCCCTGATCTGAAATGATAGACACTAGCACACCGTGTAGGCGAACAATCTCGCGTATATAAATCTCAGTCAATTTCTCCGAAGAATAATTAGTACCAACTAGAATGAAATGCGCGGACTTGGTCAACTGATCTACAATCACCCAAACAATATCAAACTTCCTCAAAGTCCGTTGGAGCCCAACTACGATGTCCATGGTAATACGCTTCCACTTCCACTCTAGAACTTCAAGTCTCTGAAGCAATCTGCCCGGTCTCTGATGCTCGTACTTCACCTGTTGACAATTTAAACACCGAACTACAAACCCAACTATATCTTTCTTCATTCGCCTCCACCAATAGTGCTGCCTCAATTCCTGATACATCTTCGCGGCACTTGCATGAATGGAGTACCGGGAACTGTGAGCCTCTTGGATAATCAACTCACGCAAACCATCTACATTAGGCACACATATCCTGCCCTATATCCGTAATACACTGTCATCCCTAATAGTGACTTCTTTGGCACTGTCGTGCTGAACTGTATCCTTAAGGACAAGAAGATGGGGCTCATCATACTGACGTTCTCTGATACGATCATAAAAAGAAGACTGAGAAACCACACAAGCCAAAACTCGACTCAGCTCGAAAATATCTAAGACAAACTGGTTGGCCAAGGCTTGAACATCCAAGGCTAAAGGCCTCTCTACTACCGATAAGTATGCTAAGCTGCCCAAACTCTCTGCCTTACGACTCAAGGCATCGGCCACCACATTGACCTTTTCGGGATGATAGAGAATGGTGATGTCATAATCCTTAAGCAACTCCAACTACATCTGCTGCTGCAAATTAAGATCCTTCTGTTTAAACAAATGTTGTAAACTCCGGTGATCGGTATAAACCTCTGAATGGACACCGTACAAATAATGCCGCCAAATCTTCAAGGCATGAACAATAGCTGCTAACTCAAGGTCGTGGACCATATAATTCTTCTCATGTACCTTTAACTGCCTGGACGCATAAGCAATCACCCTACCTCTCGCATCAGCACTGGGCCGAGACCAATACGTGATGCATCACAATACACAGTATAAGACCCTGAACCTGTAGGCAACACCAATACTGAGGCTATAGCCAAAGCTGTCTTGAGCTTCTGATAGCTCTCTTCACACTCATCCAACCACTTGAACGGAGCACCTTTCTGGGTCAATTTGGTCAAAGGCGATGCAATAGATGAGAAAACCTCCACAAAGTGACGATAATAATCGGCCAAGCCGAGAAAACTCCAAATCTCAGTAGCTGAAGATGGACTAGGACAACTCTGAACTGCCTCTATTTTCTTCGGATCCACCTTAATACCTTCACTAGACACTACGAATGCCATTGAACTAAGCCAGAACTCACACTTAGAGAATTTGGCATATAGTCTCTCATTTCTTAGCCTCTATAATACAACACCCAAGTGCTATGCATGCTCCTCCTGGCTTCGTGAATACACCAGAATATCATCAATAAATACTATGACAAATGAATCAAGATATAGCTGGAATACATTATTCATCAAGTGCATAAATGCTGCTGGGGCGTTGGTCAGCCCAAACGACATCATGAGAAATTCGTAATGGGCATAATGAGTCCTAAATGCCGTCTTTAGAATATCCAAATCTCGGATTTTTACCTGGTATTACCCGCATCTCAAATCAATTTTAGAGAATACACTCGCTCTCTGAAGCTGGTCAAATAAATCATCAATACGCGACAAGGGATACTTATTCTTGATTTTAACATTGTCCAGTTGCCTATATTTGATGCACATACGCATAGTACCATATTTCTTTTTCACAAACAGGACCAGTGCACCCCAAGGCGACGCACTCGGTCTAATAAATTCCTTATCAAGAAGTTTGTGAAGTTGCTCTTTTAATTCTTTCAATTCAGTTGGTGCCATATGATACAAAGGAATAGAAATGGGCTGAGTGCCCAGCACCAAGTCAATACCGAAATCAATATCCCTATCGGGTGGCATACTTGGCAGGTCCGCAGGAAATACATCTGGAAAGTCTTGTACTACCAGTACTGAATCAATAGTAGGAGTATCTGCATCAACATCTCTCACAAAGGCCAAATATGACAAATACCCCTTCCCAACCATACGTTGGGCCTTCAAATAAGAAATTACCCTGCTGGGAACATAATATAGAGAACCTCTCCATTCAACCCTCGGCAACCCCGGCATCGCCAACGTTGTTGTTTTTGCGTGACAGTCCAGAATAGCATAACATGGAGACAACTAATCTATACCCAAGATTACATCAAAATCAATTGTACTGAGCAATAAGAGATCAACTTTAGTCTCCAGTCCCCCAATAGTTACCACACACGACCGATATTTACGGTCCACAATAATAGTATCGCCCACCGGCATAGATACACGAACAGGTGAAACTAAGGACTCACGGGCATATCCAGATAATGAATAAAGTACGATGATACATACGAATAAGTGGAACCAGGGTCAAATAATATAGAAGCCTCCATGTGGCACACTGAGACAATACATTTGATCATTACATCTGAAGCATCAACATCTGTCCTGGCAAGAAAAACATATAATTGGGCCTGACCGCCACCTGATCGCTTCCCTCCCTCTTGGGCGACCCCTAGCTGACTGAGCCCCACCCCGATCTGGCTGGGCAAGTGGTGTAACTGCTGGTGTTGGTGCTGTCGGTGGAGAACTCTACCATGGAGTCCCACTCAACAACCTAGGACAATCTCTCTTAATATTACCAAATTCTCCACACTCAAAATAACCCATCCTCTTTCGGAACTGCTGCTCCTAATAACCCAACGAATTACCTGTAGAAGCCTGAGAGGACGAGGAATGGTGAGAACTATGTGCTGGTAGTGCACTGAATGAAGACCGGTATGAATGATCACTGTAAGAACCGTGGCTAGCCGATGCACCACGATGAGCTGGACAGTTCGTCTGAGCGGGCCTATAAAGGTGACCCCTGTCATGGGACTGCCCCCCAGAAGGTACCGCACCAAAACCGCCCGAACCTCGAAGCCTCTTGGCCTCCCTCTCACCACGCTCCTTCTATGGACCAACTATACCGCCAAGCAATGTTAAGCACCTCGTCAAAAGTGGCACCAGATACCCTCTCCCTAGTCATAAAAAACCGCAGCTGATACGTGAAGCCATCAATGAACCTCCTAATACTATCCCTATCAGTGGAAACCAACCAAATTGCGTGACAAGCCAACTCAGAAAACCTCATCTCGTACTGGGTCACATACATGCTATTATGTTGAAACTGCTCAAACTATCTGCGCAGCTCCTCCCTACGAGACTGCGGCACGAACTTTTCCAAAAAGAGAACAGAGAACTCCTGTCATGTAAGTGGTGTTGTGTCGATCGGACAACACCTCTCATAAGCCTCCCTCCATCTAAAGGCAGCCCCATAAAACTGATAAGTAGTGAACGAGACCCCACTAGCCTCTAGAATACCCGTTGTCCAAAGCATCCGCTGGCACTTATCAAGAAAACCTTGAGCATCCTCTGACTTAGTACTGCTAAATGATGGAGGTCGAAGCTCCCCAAATCTCTCAAGTCTCTTTTGCTCATCATCTGCCATAATGGGGACTACTAAGGCCTGAACAGCTGCAACTGGATGGGCTGGAAGTGCCCCCGGTATATGAAGTCCCTGCATTACCTAATCTTGAGTACGGGCAACAGGGGTGTGAGTACCTCCCCCGGCCTGAGAAGTGGTAGCTGCGGCCTCAGCCGAAACCACTCGAGCAAGCCAGTGCAAACTGTCAATATCTGGGCGAAGGCCTGGAATAAAAATGGGCACAACTGGTGCCTGAGTTGGTCCTGTCGGCTCAGCTATATCTAGAATCTGCTCCTGGGCTGGAGAAACTAGTGGTGCTACAGGTGCTGCTCCAACTGCTGTACGAGCTACACCTCGACCTCTATCACGGCCCCGGCCTCTCGCGACCCTAATTGGTGGCACTGGTGGCTGGCCGTCCGATCTGGTAGTACGTGTCCTCACCATCTGTGAGAAAATAGAATAACAGAAATTTAGTTTCCGAAATCAACAAATTCGCACGACAGAGTACAAGAAAGTGAAATTTTCCTATGGGTTCGGCAACCTCTCGAAGATAAGTGCAAACGTCTCCACATCGATCCGCAATACTCTACAAAACCTGCTCATGACTCGTGAAACCTATGTAACCTAGGCTCTGATACCAACTTGTCACGACTCAAAATCACACATGTCGTGATGTCGCCTATCTCGGTAATAGACTAGCAGATAACATCAATAACCATAATTCCTTTTAAATAATAAAAATATAATAATTAATTTTAAGAGAAAATCCCACAAATACTGGATATAAATACACTCCCAAAATCCGGTGTCACTGGGCACATGAGCTTCTATAAATCACAAGTCTGGTAAACACGGTCTGTAATAGTCTAAGACCATATACAGTAAACAAGAGGATAGGAAAGGAGAGACAAGGTCTGCGAAACACGACAGCTACCTCAGAATCTCCGGAAAATCAACTGTCCGAAGGAATCAACACCACTGTGTCCGGGATCACCTGGATCTGCACATGAAGTGTAGGGTGTAGTATGAGTACAACCAACTCTGTAAGTAACAATAATAATTAAAGAACTGAAAGTAGTGACGAGCTTCACAACTAAGTCCAATTACAGTAATTTCCAAGATAAGAAAGTAGGCATGACTGCAAGTTTAACAATTAAGGCCCAAACAGTAATTTCATATCAAGTTCAACTGAAACAGGAGATAATATCTCTCAGAAGTTTCCAACAAAGTGATATATGACAATTGTAGTACAATAAGAATGAAATCAAGTGCATCCTCTCAGGACCACAGTCACTCAGCCATTCCACTCTCTCAGCATTCAGCACTCAGAAGGTACTTGCACTCACTGGGGGTGACAGACTCCGGAGGGGCTCCTTCAGCCCAAGCGCTATAATCCGCACAGATAACTCACATGTTACACGGATAACTCGCGTGCTATAGTATTAATATCTGGATCCGCACGGATAACTCACATGCTATAGTATAATATTTGAATCCGCACGAACAATTCACGTGTTCCACGGACAACTATCGTGCTATAGTATTATATCTCACAATTAGGCTTTCGGCCTCACTCAAGCATAAATCTCTCCAGTCTACCGGGCTCTCAATAATCATGAAAATCAGTACCAATAGAAATGATATAATGCATCAACAAGGAACAACAGATATTGATATAAATAAACAGGTAAACTGTGACTGAGTACAAAACAATAATTTAGCAGATAATTCAACATGTGCACGACCTCTGTGGTCCCTACAGTGCCCTTTCATAATCTAAACATGATTTGTGATTCAATTTCTCTACTACATGGAGAATGTACATGTAACAACAAATTATTCAACTACACCGTTCCATGGAATTTGACCAAGTCACAATTCCTACGGTGCACGCCCACACGCCCGTCACCTAGCATGCACGTCACCTCAAAATCAATCACATGATACATAATACGAGGTTTAATACCCTCAGAATCAGATTTAGAACTGTTGCATACCTCAAATTGTGTAATTCTTTATTCTGCAATGCCTTTGCCGCGTGAATCGGCCTCCAAACGCCTCGAATCTAGTCATAAATAATTCGATTCGATCAATACAAATTATAGAAATTAATTCCATATGAAAATACTAATTTTCCAACAAAATCCGAAATTTCACCCGAGGCCCTCGGGACCTCAACCAAATACACCAACAAGTCCTAAAATATCATATGGACTTAGTCTAAACCTCAAATCACACTAAAACCACGATTCATACCCCAATTCGAGCCTAATAAAACTAAGAACTTTCAACTTCTACATTCAACACCGAAACCTATCAAATCAAATCCGATTAACCTCAAATTTTGTATACAAGTCATGAATGACATAACATACCTATTCCAATTTCCAGAATCGGAGTTCAACCCCGATATCAAAAGTCATCTCCCCGATCAAACTTCCCAAATATTCAACTTTCGCCATTTCAAGCATTATTCTACTACAGACCTTCAAATCACAATCCGGACACGCTTCTAAGTCCAAAATCACCCAACAGAGCTAACGAAATCATAAAAATTAAAATTCGGGGTCGTTTACACATAAGTCAACATCTAGTCAACTTTTCCAATTTAAATTTTCAATCATGAGACTAAGTGTCTCAATTTACTCCAAAATTCTTTCGAACCCGAACCAACTAACCCGGTAAGTCATAAAATAACTGTAAAGCATAAATTAAGCAGTAAATAGGGAAACAGGGTTGTAATACTCAAAACGACCGTCCTGGTCGTTACATTTAATCACTCCAAGCACACGAACAATAGATGAGAAAATAACAATAAAGTTATCTAATATTTTTAAATGTGATCCCCAACGAGTGTCACCTGGCATTTGAAGCTCGCATTCTTGATTTAATTCTCGTCTAGTATGAACTTCACCGGACTCAAGTAATTGCTCCAACTTTTCTGCTTGAAGATGTCGAGGGTGATAGTCCGCGATAGGTATTCTTTCTCATGGATCGCCTTTAAATGACCCCAAATCGAGTTCATTTATAAGATGGGAACACTGGCATTCGCTTGGCTCAAGGATTGACAACTAGGATTTTGTTGAGAATGGACCAACTTCGTGACAAATTTATCCATCTGAATTCAATTCCTATAAAATAAAAGCTAATTCTAGTGAGAAAGCTTTCTATGTAGCTTAGTATGGAATATAGAATAATTTCTACTACTTCATGCCATCAATAAGCTTAGCCAATGAAAATTATTCAATATCCCTAATACTTTTTATTGTAAAAATGGAGTTAATTTTGAACTTTTTCTTGGTAAAAAATATCGGGGATGTTCTTTCTCTTTTAGCCACGAAATTAATTTCTACGATGAAACCATTTAAGTGGCATAGGATTTTCAACAAAACCAAAGAAATACATAACAAATAAACCAAAAGTGACAATAAAGTTTTGCAAGAATATTAAAATCTAACTAAATACATAAAAAAAAAAAAAAAAGAAGAGCAAAAATATATATTTAATGGAGAAAAAAAACAGTCACAGCTCAAATAGGGTTAAGAAATAAACAAGAGGAGGTGAGGAAGCTTTACAGTGATGGCTGTAGAGTAGTGACCGGTGAACAAGTGTGCTTTGAAGCAACAAAAGAGAAGAACTAAAGAGGTGAGTGTGACTGCGTGAGAACCGGAAGCCAACGAACTTGGGGACTTAGGGGTCATTTGGTTTGCGGCCAGAGTTATCCCGAGATTATAATCCTGGGATTGTAATCCAGAGATTAATAATGCTTGGATTATTTAGTACCAATGCTTTGTTTGGTTCGTTGGATTGTACCGTGTATAATCCCAAACTTGTGTTTGGTTTGAAACTAAATAAACTTGAATAAATCATTTGTTTTCATGTTTAACCTTAGTTATTTTAGAGATATGTAATTTTTTTAAAAATAAAGATGGAGATATCACCTAAACCAAAAGAGATCTATAACTCTATAGAATAGAAGTTCTGTAATGTTATAATCCTTGTCTTGTAATATTCAGAATCAAAAGATTGGATCACTACTTTTTTATTGTTTACTGCTTGCTTTTTCGAAAATGTTATAGGCCGGTTCCAAAATTGACCACATATCATATTTGAATTAATAGGACTATCATAATTCATTTTCAAATTCTCTGTTCATTCGTTGTACTGTTATTGTTAATGGAGTTCAATTTGAATTAATAGGACTATTAGAATAAAAATCCAGACACATTTCATCAGTTCAAAAACAGTGAAAAAGGAAAGGTCTTAACGGGGATATCATGGTTATTTTTTAATATAATCCTGATTAGTTATCCCACCTATGGGGCGGTATTAAATAATCCATGATTGTGGTATAAATTTATCCCGGAATTAACTAATTTCTATAATTAAATATGGGATAAATTTTATCTCAATTACTATATCACCTTATCCCACCTTACCCCAAGTACAACAAACGACCCTTTACGAATTTGGATTCCTTTCGCTCGAGATGGGGTTGGGAACTTTGGGAATTGGGATTATTTTGCTGGAGACTAATTTTGGGAACGGGGAAAGTGGCAGAAGGCTTTTAGCTTTCAATATTATTTTGCTTGTAAATCTTTTTATTATTATTATTTTATCTTATTAGTTAAAAGTCAAATATTTAAAATAGAAAGTATGTTGTATTAGTGTACTAATTGTAACTGAATGAAGCCAAAACATTAATTGCTTACCGCTGGATTCAAACTCACAACTAGCAGAAGGAAAAAAATGCACCTTTGCCACCGGCACCTTAGGCACTTTTGTTACGTGGGAGCACTTTAAATATATATAT
>ML301893.1:0-42727 GCA_005239505.1 Nicotiana paniculata | reverse complement strand
TTATGTACTGAGGGATGAAGATGGAGATGTGGTGTATGCTTGTGGTAAGGTGATTGATGAAGGTACAAACACTGAGGATGAAATGAGAGCAATTCTGGAGGCATTAAAGTATTGTATAAATCATGATTATGTTCTGATTGATCTACACACTGATTCTATTCTAGTGAAAAATATGATACAAGGGGTTTGGGGTACACCTTGGGCAGTAGCAATGTATGTAGAGGAGATTAAAGGATTAATGGAAAGATGCAACTTAAAGATATCCCACACTCTTAGAGAGGGTAACCAGCTAGCTGATCATCTAGCTAATAATGCACTGGTTTCAGGAGACTTGGAGTGTAACAATTTTTGGGATCTTGATGTCCATGGGAGGAAAATTGTGAATAGTGATAAGGCTCAATGTCCATATTTGAGAGTGAAGGTTGCAAGGAGTTGAAGGAAAAGAGGACAAGGAGAACCAAAAGGGATATAAGGACTGAATACAATTACGGATTCTATGTTCAAATCCTAAGGGAGGAGAGCATAGTTCCATTTTACTCACTAACATTGTTTGTTCCTTTTGCAGGTAAGGTTATGGTAGAGATGCCTTATCTTTTGGATAACTTCCAGTTGATGGTATTAGTACTTGTTACTCAGTCCACTGGGAGGGATACAAGGATAGGCACAAGCATGTCGATTAATCAATCCTGGAGGGTACTAAACTGGGCATTCCTACTCAATAAACAAAGGACATTCTTTGTTGATCTACTCGTTAGGACCTCACGTTTTAATCACAGCATTGCACACAATGGCAAAATACAAAGGGAGGGACACATAAACACCCTAACACTGCCCAGAAACAACAAGGCAGTCAGTTCATATTGGTTCTGCATTTTGGGAGCATGGAATGAAGTTGGGAACTATCCTAAGTTCTCACACATCTCCATTACACCAACAAGATGACCATGCAGGGTGGAGATCAAATGCAGAAAGGGAACTACAAGTACATCACTCCAAACATCACATGATCGCATAAGGAAACCATAGAGCAGGAGCTGGAATTGCGTGTGATAGAGGTTTGTATTTCAAAATGCAGGTACATGGATCAGATCTGCACCAAATATAGGATACTGGATTCAAAAGGAAAGGCTAAATTGTGGTTGCAGTACTCATGAATGGAGACAACTTCATACACGGTTGAATAAGGATCAATGGCACACATGGTATACAGATGGATTTGAGACTGAATCAACAAGGGATTGGACAGTAAAAATACAAGAAAACTCAAGCAACATCACATGTTAGGATTATCTAATAGTTTATGTATGCTAGTTTTAATTTCCACATTTCTTATAGTGCCTTTTTTAGGTAGCTTCATTTACTATTGTCCTACATAGTAGGATAACATCGACTTTGTTTTAGTTTTGCTATATAAATAAAAATAGCCCTAGGCCTTGCCTAGTGGATTATCAAAAAAAAAAAACTAGTGTGTTCCAAGACCTGGTGTCACAAGTCTATGAGCAACTAGTTGAATATACAAAAGAATACTAGTCTACTGTTGAAGTGAAATAAATAGAAAATTTAAGCAAAAGAAAGACTCGGGCTGCTGCAGAGTGGGTTCAGAAGGGCAACTCACCACGAAGTCTCGAAAATCAGGGATGCGGATCGTACTGATATCCTGATGCACCTGCCTCAGATCCTGCCCATTTAGCGCACAAGTGTAGCGTGAGTAAATAAACAACATGTACGAGGGGTCGACTTTGACACTTACTATGGGCAAAAATGAAATTTCAAAATTTATAACTAAACATAGCTCACATAAATATAGCTGAAAGATAAATCATAGGAAAATAATAGGCAAATCCCTGACAAATAATAAATCCCAAGTTTGTTTGCATTATTTAACAATTTATATCTCAAGCCAATGAAGTAATATCAATTTTAATTAGATGCAAATATTTATCACGAGCAAATTATGTCGAGGTCGTACGGCCTGATCCAACATAAAATATTTAAATTGTGCACTGCCGAGGGAAAAATGGCACGAACCATAGATTCATCTATCTGCTACCAAGGTGTTCGGCCTGGTCCACGAAAAGAGAAAATACTTTATAACAACCAATTCAAGATTTGTTAAGAGGTAATTATTTTATGAAACACCAATTTCCAATAGCAGACAAGTGGCCAGTCCAAGAATTTAAGTAAATGAAATTTAACCTTCTACCATTCCTTTATCAAGTTGCAACATGATTAAATTAATTTAGTTAACAAGTAGGGTGCAAACATCACAAATATAGAATGGTATGACTCCTAAACTACCCGGACATAAGCATAACTAGTAGCTACGTATGGACTCTCATCACCTCGTGCATATATAGTCCCCACAAATAGAAGCACATATTAATTAGTTTATCTATAGGGCTAATTCCTTCTTACAGGGTTGGAAAAGAGACTTACCTCCTCTCAAAGCCTACTTTCTGGTCCAAGATTGTGCTCAAACCCACAATTCGGTGCTAAACGACTTGAAACTAGTAAAATATTATATAAAATAATCAATATATGTTCAAAAGTTCATATCCTAACTATCAAAGTTATTTCCCAAGCCTATTTGAAGAATGACAAAAATTCACCACAGGGCCCACGTGCCCGGATTCCTGACGTTTTTGAAGAAAGCTTATGACCTATAATCCCATGAACTCAAATATATGATTTTCACAAAATCCCATAACCAATTTCTTGGTTAAATCCCATTTTTATCAAAAACCTAGATTTTCCATCTAACCCATAAATTCCACTAATTTACATATTAAAATCTACCATCTATGTATTAAACTCGCATTAGGTATAAAGTACTTACCCTCAATATCTAGGTTGAATATCCCCTTTTTGAAGCTCTAAAATCGCCTAAGTGTGTGAAAAATGAGAGGAAAAAGGCCTAAGTCTCGTTTTAAAAATATTTCTGCCCAGGAATCTTTATACGCGATCGCGGCCAAGCACATGCCATCATGAAGGCAAAGCCTGAGGAACCCCAAAATGTCTCTAAGAGAACGCGGGGCCAGGCACACGAAGGAAAACGCGAACACGAACGCAAACGCGAATGCGAACGCGAAGGGAACAAAGTTGGCCAAGGCCCAGACCCAGACTTCTATGAAAATGTAGCCCTTCAATCGCGAACTCGAAGGCAAAAAATCCCAGGCCTCCGAGAACGCGGACCACCTTTCTTCTAACATGAAGGGAAAAATGCCCCCTGCCCCAGTCCCCCAAATCCTTCTATGTGAACGCGAGGGTCCTTCCGCATTTGCGTAAAAGGAAACTAGAACTGGAAATTCTTGGTTTTTAATACTTTGCTCGGGGTGGTCCGAAACACACCCGAGCCGCTCAGAACCCTGTCCAACTACACCAATAAGTCTATAAACATAATACAAACCTGCTCGAACTCTTGAAATGCGTAAAACTACAACAAAACCAAGAACCACACCCCAAAACCAAATTGAATAAAAATATGACCTTCAAGTTTCCAAGTCGCTCCAAACACGCTGAATCATAGTTAGGCTACTCGTAATAACACCAAATTTTGCGTGAAAATCCTAAATCACAATACAGAACTATTCCTAATCTTAGAATCCCATTTGTACCTCGATATCACCAAAACCTACTCCAAGCCAAATTTAAAGAACTTCAAAAACCTTTATAGATCCAACTTTCGGTATTAGGCGGCGAAATGCTCCCAGGTCATCCAAAACCCGATTCGAACATACGTCCAAGTCCGAAATCATCATATGAACCTATTGGAACCACCAAATCCTGATTTAGAGGTCGTTTTCTCAAAATGTTGACAAAAGTCAAGTTTAGCCTTTTTAGCCAACCTTAAGGAACCAAGTGTTTCGATTTAAACCCAAACCTTTCGAAATACCGAACTAACCATCCCCGCAAGTCATAAAGCAGTAAAAGCACGTAATGAAGTCTTATTTAGGGGAACAAAGTTCTAGAAAGAAAAACAACCGGTCATGTCGTTACATACAACTGGGACCATTTGAGGCTTAAAACAATACTTGTCAGTCCAACATTAAGATGGATCCATTTGAGGCTTTATATGGTCGGTTATATCGTTCGCCCATCGAATAGTTTGAGACCAGTGACACTAAGTTATATGGTACTGATTTGGTGAAAGATGCCTTGGAAAAGGTAAAGTTGATTCTGGAGCAACTTCGCACAACACAGTCTAGATAAAAGACTTACGCGAATCAGAAGGCGCACGATTTATCATTTATTGTGGGCGAGAAGGTCCTCTTGAATGTCTCAGTGATGAAGGGAATCATGAGGTTCGGTAAGAAGGGCAAGTCGAGTCCAAGGTTTATAGGTCCATTTGAGGTGTTGAGACGATTTCGAGAGGTTGATTATGAGCTAGCTTTTCCTCTCATTCTATCGAGAATTCATTTGGTTTTTCTCGTGTCTATGCTCTGGAAGAGGTCACATGTGTTAGACTACAACACATTTCATCTAGATGAGAGCATGGGTTATGAGGAGAAGCCATTTGCCATTGTTGACAGGCAGTTTCACCAGTTGAGTTCCAAGAATATATCTGTGGTAAAGGTTCAGTGGAGGTGTCAACCAGTCGAGTAGGCACTTGGGAGACTTATGAAGACATACGGATCAAATATCCACATCTATTCGGCACTCCAGGTATGATTCTAGACTCGCTCGAGGACTAACATTTATTTAAAAGGTGGAGAATGTAACGACCCAACTGGTAGTTTTTCTTTCAAGATCCTTATTCCCCTAATCAATACTCCCCCTATGTAATTTTACTGTTTTATGACTTGCGGGGACGATTAGTTCGGGCTTGGAAGGATTCGGGTTGAAATGAGACCACTTAGTTCTTTAATACTGGCTTAAAAGGGTTAAGTTTGACTTTGGTCAATATTTGTAGTAAACAACCTCGGAACTGGGATTTGACGATCCCAATAGGTTTGTATGACGATTTGGTATTAGGGAACATGTTCAAATCGGGTTTTGGATGTCCCGGGATTGTTTCAGCGTTTAATATTGAAAGTTAGCACATTAAAGGGTTTTCAAGTTCTTTAAATTTTGTTTGGAGTAGGTTTTGGTGTTATTGAGGCCCGTCTGGGATTCCTATCCTGTGAATAGTTCCTTACGGTTATTTAAGACTTGCAAGCAATATTTTGTATCATTCTGAGTAATCTAAGTATAATTCGGCGCACTCGCAGTAAGTTGGAATAACTTGAAGTTCATAAGATGATTCGATTTGGTTTGGGGTGCAAATCTTCGTTTTGATGTTGTTTTACGGGTTCTGATGGTTCGAGCGAGTCCGTTTTATGTTTACAAACTCGTTGGTACGTTTGGGAGAGGCCCTGGTGCTATTCGGGCGATGCACGAATCAAGGTTGGACTTGAAAGAACTGTTGATACACCAATCCTGGTGCGTCCGCACCTGCAAGATTTTTGTTGCAGGTGTGAGTTCGCAGGTGTGAGATTTTGATCACAGAAGCGGCCTGGGACTAGTGGTCTGTGGCCCGCAGAAGTGGAGGAAGTTCCAATGAAGCGCCATCGCTTCTGCGATGAAAGGGCCTCAGGTGCGAGAAGAGGTTGGCCATGCCTAGATCGCAGGTTCGACTCAGCTTCCGCAGAAGCGAGAGCCCATCTGCAGAAGCGAAGCCACGTCTCGTGGGCTAGGACCGCACATGCGATAGATTTTCCGCAGGTGCGGCGCCGCAGATGTGCCCCAGGATCCGTAGAAGCGAAAATTGTTGGGGCATTGAGGTTCATTTAATGTCGGGACTTAGGCTATTTTGGCTCATTTCTTTCATATCTTGTGAAATATTGGAGCTCTTTGAAGAGAGGCTATCACCTAGAACTTTGAGGTAATTAATTTCTATATGATATGAGTTTAATACATGTATTTTGGGTAGATTCTTAGCATATAAAGTGTAGAAATTTTGGGTTTAGTTGAAAAACCTTGGTTTTGATAAAAATGAAATTTAACCACGAAAATGATTATGGAATTGGGTGAACTTTATATATTTGAGTTCGTGAGGTTATGGGTAACAATTATCCTCGAAAATTTCCAGAATCCGGGCACGTGAGTCCGGAGATGAATTTTAGGAATCGTCCAATTTGGTTTGGGTAATTACTATAATAGTTAAATTATTAACTTTTGAGAATATATTGTTTAACTTATATAATATTTGGCTAGCTTCGGATTGTTCGGCGCAAAGTTGGGTCCTTAGAGTGAATTTATGGCCGGAAAGTGAGCTTTGAGATGATGTAAGTCTCTTTCCTAATCATGTAAGAGGGAATTTACCCTATAGGTGATTTAAATGACTAATTGCTTCTAATTACAGGGGCTACACACGCACGAGGTGACGAGAGTCCGTGCGTAGTAACTAATTATGCTTAAGTACATGTAGTTTAAGACCCAAAATATGGAATACTTGTAATGTTTGCACTTTACTTGCTAATTGAAATGCCAAAATTACATTGAATCTTGATACTAAATTCGTAAAGACCGAATTTCACTTACTTGAGTTTTGGAGGGTTACTACACCATTAATAGAAATTGTGCTTCTTTGTGTATCAGCCTTGTAATAGGTTTTAAATTAGATGTTCATAAAGTATTCTCTCTTCTAGTGCAGCGGGCCGAACATCTCGGCAGTATAATAGATGCATCTATGGTTCATGCCGCTCGTCCCTCGGCAATGTACACATTATTCTGGATTGGGTCGTACGACCTCGACATACATCGTGCGTGTTAATTCTTGGAGCCCGAATACACTTGATATTATTTTTACGAATTGAAAGGTTATAATTTACTTATTGACAAGAAAGTTATTTGGAATTAGTATGTGTTAGTTGAAGACTTTTTGAATTAAATATTTGTCAAATAATAATTTAATCACTGCTTGTTATTGAATTATTATTATTATTATTATTATTCACATATTCCATGTCTATTTAGAATTCATGTAATTTATTGGTCGCTCATTGTATGTGTCGATGTCGATCCCTCGTCACTATTTCTCCGAGGTTAGACTGGAAAATTACTGAGTACATATTGTTTATGTACTTACGCTACACTTCTGCACTGTGCAGGATCTGAGGTAGGTGCATCCGGTAGTCATTCCAGCGTGCACCCTCGTTACCTCGAGGCTTAGTGGTGAGTTGCTTTCTGAGTTCATCCTGCAGCACCCAAAGTCTCTCTTTTGCATTTATTTTCTGTCTACTCTATTTCGTACAGTAGCTTATTGTTGTGTATATTCTACTAGTTGATCATACACCTGTGACATCAGGTTTTGGAAATATGCTAGTAGACTTTATGGTTTTTGAGCATTTATTTCACTGCATTTGCTCCTTCATTAGTTTTCTCTCTACTTTATTAAATTTTCTACTCCTTATTTTCTTAATAAATGAAATTTACCTGATTTGAAATTATAAAAAAGAAAAATTACATAGTTAGTTCACCGGTGGCTTGTCTCGCGGCGACGTTGGGCACCATCACGGTCTATAGGAGATATTGGGCTGTGACAGTATTCATAACTAAATGCTATTCTTTTAGATACTTTAATAACTTTCTTTAATAAGATTCATCACAAGAGGGGTTTGGGGAGGGGGAGAGCAAGGTGGTTGGATGATTTGTAGGGTATATTTCCTTACATTATTTGATTTCTTAATAGTAGATCTAAAATGGTGGTCTAATATTAATTTTTCTTGAAAATATAACACTTAGAGATAAGAGTGGGGAGTTCGGGCAATATGGATTGGATATGAAAATTTTAGTTTGAATTATCAGTTTTTAAATTCAAGAAATAGCAATCCAAATATTCTCGGATTGGATTGAATTTTTTAAACTTGACTTCAGATTAATCGGTTTGGCTTTTTCAAATTTTGGCTTTGAGCCTATAAGTTGAGCTTCTTCTTCTTACAAAAATGCACATCCAAATAAAGTATTCCTAGTGAATTTCCTTAGCAGTTCTTCGTCTCACTGCAATTATCCAAATAAAGTATTCACGAGAATAATAAAAATCATTATCAAGAAAACGCAATAGAGATATTAATAAGGCATATACGAGTAAATAATATTAAAATCATATCCAATTAGAAAGTATTCTGACAGTGACTTAGTAATTAATATTGAATATATTAGCTAATGTCTAATGAGTAGGGTATTGGACTTATTAGTATTAGGCATACGGATAATGGACTAATATCTTGTTGGTTGCACCAAATATAAGTTATAAAATTTTTAGATTTTTGGTCCAAAAATTCAAAGTACCAAATCCAATATCCTATCCAAAATCTAAAAAATTTAAAAATTAAATCTGAAATTCAATCTGTAATTCGACAATTCAAACCAAAAAATGATTTGCTTTGAGATCCACTCATTGATTTGCTTTCTTTCATATTTGAGAGTGCTTTAACTAGTTACCACTTTTTGATATACTTCCTCTTAACATAGAAAGTTGCCCCCAATATTTACATACAATCAGTGAATACGAGATATAATATTTTACATGCGTACATTAGTCACTTAATCATTATTAAGTGATATATACTTTCACTATAACTTTTAACTATTGTTTCATTTGGTATAGATACGAAATGCAAAATATTTACTGATGTGTGATTGATTTTTTTTATTACAATAGTAGTTAAATAGAACTTATTTGTTTGTTAACGCATACGTTGCATTAATATCAACATTTAACACTGTGACGGTCCGGCCGGTTTTCTCGAGAGTCATAGCCTCGTTTCCTCCTTTTCTGCTTCTATTGTGTTCTACAATTGTTATATGACTTACTGAGTTGGTTGGTTCGGGTCCTGGATGATGTCAGAGTGAATTGAGACACTTAATTTCTTAATTGGAAGCTTAAGTTGGAAAAGTCGACTGGATGTCGACTTATGCGTAAATGGCCTCGAGTTTGAATTTTGATGGTTCTGTTAGCTCCGTTAGGTAATTTTGGACTTAAGAGCGCGTCCGGAATGTGATTCGTAGGTCCGTAGTAGAATTAGGCTTGAATTAGCGAAAGTTCGAATTTTGGCAAATTTGACCGAGAGTGCAAATTTTGATATCGGGGCCGGATTTGATTTCTGGAAATTGGAGTAGGTTCATAGTGTCATTTATGACTTGTATTTGAGGTCAATCGGACGTGGTTTGATAGGTTTCGGCGTCGTTTATGGAATTTGGAAGTTTAGAAGTTCATTAAGCTTGAATCCGGGTGTAATCCCTGTTTTTGATATTGTTTGTGGTGATTTGAGGGTTCAAATAAGTTCATGTTGGGTTATAAGACTTGTTTTTATGTTTGGTTGAGGTCAGGGGGGCCTAAGGTGTGTTTTGGATTCTTAACGGATTGAAATTGGGACTTAGGCAATTGTTGAGTTTTCAGGTGTTCTAGCGTTTCGCACCTGCGGTTGGGAGACCGTAGGTGCGAACCTGCAGAAGCGAAGAGGAGGTCGTAGATGAGGGCAAGGCAAGGAAGGGCAGGGAGTTTAGGTGCAAGAAAGGATGCACATCTGCGAGCCCGCAGACGCGAAAAAGAAAAGTTTGGTCATTTCCGCAGAAGCGGACGAAGGGCCGCAGAAATGACTCCGCAGGTGAGAGATCTGGAGCACATGTGCGAGCCCAGTGTTTTTAGTGGGTTCCGCAGGTGTGGATAGTTTTGCATAGGAGCGTTTCCGCATGTGCGAAAATAAGGTCGCAGGTGTGAAAAGCCCGGGCGAAACAGATAAATACGGGACTTCGAGTATTTTTATCCATTTTCACTATTTTGAACTCGAAATTTGGAGGATTTTGAGGAGGATCTTGAAGTGATTATGGACGTATGCTCCTTGTGTCTATTTATCTTCGATAATGATGTTTCCCTACTGATTTTACACCTAGTTGGTGATTTTTTGAGGTATAATTTGGGGGTTCAGGCTAGGGAAATTGGAGAGTGAATTTTGGGGATTTGGATGACCAAATGGTTTCGGATTATGATATATTTGATATGGTTAGACTCGTGAGTGAATTGAATTTCGGATTTTGTGAATTTTGTCGGATTTCGAGACGTGGATCTTGGGGCCGGGTTGAGTCTATTTCGGATTTTGGCTTATAATATCTTGTTTTTCTTGTGGAATTGATTCCTTTAGCCTATATTAAATATATCATACTGCTTATGGCTAGATTCAGGGCATTTGGAGGCTGATTCGAGGGGCAAAGGCATTTCAGAGTAGGATTTTGCCCGGTTTAAGGTAAGTAATTGTCTTAAATCTGGTTCCGAGGGTATGAAACCCCGAATTTTTGTATGATGTGATTATTTCGGAGGTGACACACATGTTAGGTGATGGGCGTGTGGGCGTGCACTATAAGTGATTGTGGCTTAGTCCGTCCCGTGAGATTCTAAAGAAAAATTTCTTATTGTTAATTACATGTTCCCTCTGTCTTCTAGAAATTTGACTCCATTCATATTAGAAACCATTCTTAGGCCATATGATATCACTGTTGGGACCTGCAACGATTGTGTACTTGTTGAATTAGCTGGTATTTGCTGTCTTATACTCAGCCACAGTTTTACTTGCGTGTCATGTCTTTGTTTCCTCTTGTTTTCTTGTTGATACATATTATTATATATTTTGGGCTGATTTGTATGATTTCTTAGAGCCCGAGAGAAAGGAGAGGTTAGTGACTAAGATAGGGTCTAAGTGACGAGCTGTGAGCTATGTCAGTGTATATGGATCGGGTTGCATGCCACAACGACCCTGAGGGATAAATATATATATGGATCGGGTTGCACGCCGCAACGGGTCTTATGGATATTTATTGACTGTGGATCGGGTTGCACGCCGCAATGAGCCTTATGACTGGTTATATGATTGCATCGGGTTGCAAGCCGTAGAGATATAGCGCTTGGGTCGCAGGTACCTATTGAGTGTGTATTAAGGGATAAGAACTGAGTGTTGAGCTAGTGAGAGCTTGAGTGACTGTTACCCTGAGAGATTGCATTTATTTTCCTTTGTTGTTGCACTTAGCTGAATTATGTCATTGTTCTGAACTTCTGGAAAATATTATATATGGTTTACCTGAACTTAGTAAATGTACAACTTACTTGACTTATATTGCCGGAATTGACTCATGTCTACTTTCATTGTTGAAATTACTGTAATGAACTGCATTTTTATAGCTCGTCACTACTTCTCAGTTCCTTATTTATTATTGTAACTTACAGAGTCGGTTGTACTCACGGTACACACTGCACTTCATGTGCAGATCCAGGTGTATCCGGTCACGGAGGACGTTGATCTCATGCATGGTCGAGTATCGGAGATTCGCGAGGTAGCTGTCGGCATTCGCAGTCCTTGTTTCTCCTTCCTTGTTATATTTCATATCTGTATTGGCATTTTGACACAAACTCTTGTAAACACTGTTTCTTAGACTTGTTGTTTAGATGCTCATGACTTGGTGACACCCCGATGTTTGGGGGTATATTTCCGTGTTGTATTTGAGTTTAACTCTTCTTTTATGAAAACTCTATCATATAAAAGCTTTTGGTTTATATTTTATGAAACATTTGAAGTGTTTTGAAAATCTCCTTGCCAAGTACCATCGATAGGCGCCGTCACGATATGTTCGGGTTTTGGGTCGTGATAAGTTGGTATCAGAGCCTGGGTTACATCGCTCTCAAGATTCATGATCAGATTTAGCAGAGTCTTGCGGACCAGTACGGGGACATCTATATTTATCTGCGAGGGGGTGCCGAACCGTTAGGAAATTTCACACTGTTGAATTCTTGTCATGCAAATCGTTTGATTCTGGTAACTGAATTTTGTTGTTCTATTCTCTCAGAGATGGTGAGGATGCTTACTACGAGGCAGTATGGACAACCACAAGTACCACCAGTGAGGACCGCGAGAGACCGCGGTAGGGGAAGAGGTGTTGTTCCCAAAGCAGTTAGGACAGCACCTGCAGATCCACCAATTTCCCCAGTTCAGGCACCACCTACGACAATTGTGATTCCAGGCCTTCAAGAGGCCTTAGCTTAGATTTTGACCGTGTGCACCAGTCTTGCTCAGGCGGTCTCTGTTCCGGCCGTAGCAGCCATTTCTCAGGCTGGATGAGGTACTGAGACTCCAGACACCAGGGGAACCACCATCCCAGCCGTTTGCAGCTTCTCAGGACTATGTGGTTCATGCCATGCCATATGATGAGAAACATCAATTGGAGAGGTTTGGGAGACTCCAACCTCCATATTTTAGTGGTATAGAGGGAGGGGATGCACATGGATTCTTGGACAGGTGTTAGAGGATACTCGATAAAACATGTATTATAGAGACAATTAGGGTCTTTTTCACTACTTTTCAGTTCTCCCAACTTAGAGTTAGTCTCGTGTTACATCGGGTCAGTGATCGTCTATGCCAGGTCCTTCTATCGGTTATCTCGTTGCACGGGGATCCCTTCAGTCCCCAGCACCAGCACCGGGGAGTTGCTATGAGTGTGGAGAGTTTGGTCACATGAGGAGGCAGTGTCCCCGCCTAGTGGGAGGTCTAGCTCCGTAGAGGAGCCAGTCTATGACATCAGCACCAGTTTCTTCACCACCCGCTCAGCCAGCTTGGGGAGGAGCTCAGTTAGCTAGGGGTTGCCCGATCAGGGGGTGTCCAAGCCTGTTTTTATGCTCTCCCTGCCATACCAGATGCCATTTCTTCGGATGTTGTGATTACAAGTATTGTCTCAGTTTTCCCTAGAGATGCCTCAGTGTTATTTGACCCTGGTTCCACTTATTCATATGTGTCCTCATATTCCGCTCATTAGTTGGATATTCCCCTTGAATCTCAGTTTCATCTGTTCATGTATCTACTCCAGTGGGCGATACTATTATTCTAGACCGTGTATATCGGTCATGTGTGGTGACTATTGGGAGTCTAGAGACCATAGTAGACTTCTTTTTGCTTAGTATGGTCGATTTTGATGCGATTTTGGGTATGGATTGGTTGTCTCCATGTTATGCTATTTTAGATTGTCACGCTAAGACCGTGACATTGGCGATGTCGGGGTTGCCGAGGGTTGAGTGGAGTGGCTCTATAGACTATGTTCCTAGTAGAGTGATTTCATACTTGAAGGCTCAGCGGATGGTTGAGAAGGATTGCCTATCTTATTTGGAGGGATGTTAGTGCAGAGACCCGTACTAGTGATTCTATTCTGATGGTATGAGATTTTTCGGATGTGTTTCGTGCAGACCTGTTGGGCATGCTGCCTGACAGAGATATTGACTTCGGTATTGATTTGGTGCCGGGCACTCAGCCCATTTCTATTCCACCGTATCGTATGGAACCGGCGGAGTTGAAGGAATTGAAGGAACAACTTCAGGAACTCCTTGATAAGGGGTTTATTCGGCTTAGCGTATCACCTTAGGGTGCACCAGTTCTACTTGTAAAGAAGAAGGATTGTACTATGAGAATGTGCATTGATTACAGGTAGTTGAACAAGGTCACAATCAAGAACAAGTATCATTTTCCACGTATTGATGATCTATTTGACCAACTTCAGGGACCGAGGGTGTTCTCCAAGATTGATTTGAGGTAAGGGTATCACCGGCTAAAGTTTCGGGACTAAGATATTTTTAAGATAGCTTTCAGGACCATGGCCATTGTGAGTTCCTTGTGATGTCTTCTAGGCCGACCAACGCCCCAGCAACGTTCATGCATCTGATGAAAAGTGTGTTTCATCCTTATCTTGATTCGTTCGTTATTGTATTCATTGATGACATCCTGGTGTACTCTCGTAGCCAGGAGGAGCATGCCCAACACCTGAGGACTGTGTTACAGCGGTTGAGGGAGGAAAAACATTATGCAAAGTTCTCCAAGTGTGAGTTTTGGCTCGGTTCAGTAGCGTTCTCGGGGCACGTGGTGTCCAATGAGGGTGTTCAGGTAGATCTGAAGAAGATAGAGGTGGTTCAGAGTTGTCCAAGATTGTCCTCATCCACAAAGATTCGGAGTTTTCTCGATTTGGCTAGTTATTACCGTTGTTTTGTGAATGATTTCTCATCTATTGCATCGCCCATGACAAAATTGGCCCAAAAGGGTGCTCCTTTCAACTGGTCAGATGAGTGCGAGGAGAGGTTTCAAAAGCTCAAGACTGCTTGACCACGGCTCCAGTTCTAGTTCTGCCATTAACTTCTAGTTCTTACAAAGAGTATTGTGATGCTTCACGAATCGGTATTGGGTGTGTTTTGATGCAGGAGGGTAGAGTGATTGCTTTTGCTTTGCGCCAGTTGAAGCCCCGTGAGAAGAACTATACTTTCCACGACCTTGAGTTAGCAGCTATTGTTCATGCCTTGAAGATTTGGGGGCAGTATTTGTACGGTGTCCATTGTGAAATTTACACTAATCACCGGAGTTTGCAGCATCTATTAAAAAAGAAGGATCTTAACTTGCGTCAAAGGAGGTGGTTGGAGCTTCTTAAGGGCTATGATATCACTATTTTGTACAATCCCGGGAAGGCCATTATGGCGGACGATACCTTGTGTCATCGGGCAGAGAGTTTGGGAGCTTAGCATATCTTTCAGGTGCAGAGAGGCCATTGGCGATGGATGTTCAGGTCTTAGCTAGCCAGTTTTTATATTGGTTATTTCTGAGCTCAAGCGAGTATTGGCTTGTGTGGTCTCTCGGTCTTCACTTTATGATTGTATCAGGGAGCGCCAGTATGATGACCCCTATTTGCTTTTCCTTAAGGACATGGTATAGCACGGTGATGCTAAGGAGGTCACTATTGGGGATGGTGGTGCATTGAGGATGCAGGGCATGCTATGTGCCCAATGTATATGGTTTGCGTGAGTTAATTCTCCAGGAGGCTCACAGTTTGTAGTATTTTATACATCCGGGTGCCGCGAAGATGTATCAGGACTTGAGACAGCATTACTGATGGAGGAGAATGAAGAAGAACATAGTGGAGTATGTTGCTTGGTGCCTAAATTACCAGCAGGTGAAGTATGAGCATCAACAACATGGTGGGTTGCTTCAGAAGTTAGAGATTCTGGAGTGGAAGTGGGAGAAAATCACTATGTATTTCGTTATTGCACTCCCACGGTCTCAACGGAGTTTGATGCAGTTTGGGTGTCACGACTCGAATTTCCCACAGTCGTGACCATAATGACGCCTAACATTGAACCTGCTAGGCAAACCAATGTTAATGATTATTTACCTTATCCTTTATTATTAACAACTAACAGGTGAAAAGAAAACCAACAGAAATAAAGGTGCGAAAGGAAATAAAGTCTAGCAACTTGACTAATGACCATTTCGAAATTTATTGTACTAAACCCAGAATTTGGTGTCACAATTTCCACAGATTGACTATAAATACTACATATAAAGGTCTGAATAAAATAGATACATCTATCTCAGGATAAAGAAGAGCAGAATATAAAGGAAGTAGGAGGGGACGCCAAGGCCTGCGGACGTTTGCAGGACTACCTCGGAATCTCCAAATGGAATGAATGCAGCCTCCTTGCGATAGGGTCCGTAGGATCATGTACCGGGATCTGCACAAAAAAATGTGAAGAGTGTAGCATCAGTACAACTGACCCCATTTATTGAGTAAGTGCCGAGCCTAACCTCGGCGAAGTAGTGACGAGGCTAGGACACGACAATCAAATCAACCTGTGCAGTTTAATAGTATACGGAGAAAATAATAACAAGAAGAAATAAGCAGCTAAGCATAAAGGAAATGGGAACATGATGAGGGGAGGAAATATCAAATAATGGAAATAACGTGATAAAGCACAAATTAGACATCAATTTAAGCAACATAAATAGTAACACAAAAGCAAGTGCACGGCATCACCCTTCGTGCTTTTACTCTCATCCTCACCAAATAATAAATAGAAATGCACGACATCACCCTTCGTGCTATTACTCTCATCCTCACCAAGTAATAAATACAAATGCACGGCATCACCCTTCGTGCTTTCACTCTTATCCTCTCAATAAATCAAAAGAAACGGCACCGCATCACCCTTCGTGCTTTTACACTCTCTCACAAGATCCTACACGGCATCGCCCTTCGTACTTTACACTCTTCCTCACCCAAAAAATTTCAATAACAGCAATCCAGAAAGGAAAATCAACGGTATAAACAACAATAATAAAGCCATAACGTCCCAGCAAGGGAGCCAACAATGGAATAAATACCATCCCCGCAAGGGAAATGACTATAACCAATCTCACTTAGTACATAACTTCACATAAAAAATTTCAACTGAACCAATACTCAACACTGATCAATATCAAAGAATTTCCACCAACATGGATAGCTATAAAGTGAAACTCAAGTATTATTCAACGAAAAAACACATAAATCACAATATTCGACTCATGGGCATGCTTGACACAAACGTATAGGTACTCGTCACCTCACATATAGGTTGAACATGATACTAACACATAGCAAATAGGACACAACACATATTCTCTGAAGCTAAGGTTAAGCAAAACACTTACCTCAAATTCCACGACCAAACTCAAGCCTTAACTACCGCTTTCCCTTTAGAATTTGCCATCAATTGAATTGTATCTAGACATAATTAGCTTAATCATATCAATAATGCTAAATAATTCAACCCCAATGCTTAAGTATGAATTTTCTACCATTCTTCCCAAAAATTCAAAAATCGACCCCGGACTCGCTTGGTCAAAACACGAGGTTAGGACCAAAACCCGATCACCCATTCACCCACGAGCCCCAATATGTAATAAGTTTCGGAATCCGACCCCAAAGCCCTCAGGGCTCCAAACCAAACATGTACACAACCTCAAAAACATCCTACAAACTTACTTGTGCGATCAAATTGTCAAAATAACATCTTAAAAGAACGAATTTAGCATAGAAATCGAAGAAAAACTCAAAACTTCCAAAGTTTTAAATCTCACGACTACGGGTCAGAATCATGTCAAATGACCTCCGTTTCTTACAAAATTTTACAGACAGGACTCAAATATCATTTTGAACCGGTACCAGGCTCCGGAACCAAAATACGGGCACGATACCATCAATTTCAAATATAATCAAATTTCCAAAAACTCTTATATTTTTAGGAAAATAATTTCTTTCAAAAATTCATTTCTCGGGCTTGGGACCTCGGTATTCGATTCCAGGCATACGCCCAAATCTTATATTTTCCTACGGACCCTCTAGGACCGTCAAATCACGGGTCCGGGTCTGTTTACCCAAATTTTTTGACCGAAGTCAACTTAAATTCAATTTTAAAGGTACAATTAGCATCTTTCTCAGTTTTACACATAAAAGCTTCCGAATATACGCCCGGGATGCGCATGCAAAACGAGGTGAGATAAAAGGAGGTTTTCAAGGCCTCGGATCACAGTTTTTGACTTCTAAAAAAAGAGACGACCTTTTGGGTCATCACATTATCGACCTATAAAACAAACATTCGTCCTTGAACTGACATAGAAAAGTACTTGAAGCAGGGAAAAGATGGGGATATCGGCTCCGCATATAGGACTCGGACTCCAGGTAGCTGCCTCGGCAGGCTGACCTCTCCACTGAACACGATCTGAAGGATAACTCTTCGATCCCAACTCACGAACCTGCCAGTCTAGAATAACTACCGGCTCCTCCTCATAGGACAAGTCCTTGTCCAACTGGACATTGCTAAAGTTTAAAACATGGGCTAGATCACCGTGATACTTCCGAAGCATAGACACATGAAACACTGGAGGATCCCAAAAAGACCGATGTACCTAGGGCTTAGCTTTCCCTTCTTCCCAAATCTCATTACGCCCTTCATGGGCGACACTCGAAGCAACACCCACTCTCCGACCATGAATGCCATATCACGAACTCTACGGTCGGCATAACTCTTCTGCCTGGACTGATCTGTACGAAGTCTATCCTGAATGATCTTAACCTTATCCAAGGCATCCTACACTAAGTCTGTACCCAACAACCGAGCCTCCCCCGACTCAAACCACCCAACCGGCGACCGACACCGCCTATCATATAATGCCTCATAAGGAGCCATCTGATTGCTCGACTTATAGGTGTTGTTGTAGGAAAACTCAGCTAATGGCAAGAACTGATTCCAAGAACCTCCAAAGTCAATGACACAAGCTCGTAGCACATCCTCCAAAATCTGAATAGTACGCTCGGACTGTCCGTCTGTTTGAGGATGAAACGATGTGCTCAATTCAACTCTCGTTCCCAACTCACGTTGAACTGCCCTCCACAAATGCAAGGTAAACTGCGTACCTCGGTTAGAAATAATAAACACGGGTATACCATGAAGAAGAAAAATATCCCTAATGTAGATTTCTGCCAATCTCTCCGAAGAATATGAAACTGCCACATGGATGAACCGTGTTGACTTGGTTAGCCTATCCATAATAACCCATACTGCATCGACCTTCCTCTGGGTCCGTGGGATCCCAACAACAAAATCCATGGTGATCTCCCACTCCCACTCAGGAATCTCAATATGTTGAAGCAATCTATCAGGCCTCTGATGCTCGTACTTAACTTGCTGACAATTCAAACACCGAGCTCCATATGCCACAATATCCTTCTTCATCATCCTCCACCAATAGTGCTACCGCAAATCCTGATACATCTTTGCGGCGCCCGAATGAATGGAGTACCGGAAACTATAGTCCTCCTCTAATATCAACTCATGAAGTCCATCCACATTGGGCAAACAAATAAGACCCTGCATCCGTAAAACTCCATCATCACAACCTGTAACCTGTTTGGCACCACCGTGCCGCACCGTGTCCCTAAGGACACACAAATAAAGATCATCATACTGATGATCTCGAATACGATCAAATAATGAAGAGCGAGAAACTGTATAAGCTAGAACACGGTCGGGCTAAGAAACATCCAATCTCATTAACTGATTGGCTAAAGCCTGGACATCCAAAGCAAGCGGTCTCTCCCCCACCGGAATATATGCAAGAGTGCCCATACTGGCTGACTTCCTACTCAAAGCATCGACCACCACATTGACCTTCCCCAGATGATATAAGATGGTGATTTCATAGCTTTCAACAGCTCCAACCATCTCCTCTGCCTCAAATTCAACTCCGTTTGCGTGAACAAATATTGCACTCTTGAGATCCGTGAACACCTCACCACGTTGTACAAATAATGCCTCCAAATCTTCAGCGCGTGGACAATGGGTGCTAAATCCAAATCTTGAATTGGATAATTTTTCTCGTGGATCTTCAACTGACGTGAAGCATATACAATAACCTTGCCATCCTACGTCAACATTGCACCAAGTCCAACCCGAGATGCATCAAAATACACAGTATACGGCCCTGAACTTGTGGGCAAAACCAACACTGGCGTTGTAGTCAAAGCTGTCTTGAGCTTCTAGAATCTCGCCTCACACTCCTCTGACCACCTGAGCTGGGCACCCTGCTGAGTCAACCTGGTCATCAGAGCTGCAATCGAATAAAACCCCTTCACAAACCGACGGTAATAGCCCGCTAAACCCAAGAAACTCCGAATATCTATAGCTGATGTGGGTCTAGGCCAATCCTTGGCCGCTAAAATCTTCTTAGGATCCACCTGAATACACTCTACTGATACAACATGACCCAGAAATGCAACTGAACTCAACTAAAGCTCACATTTCGAAAACTTGGTATATAACTGACTCTCCTTCAGAGTCTGGAGGACGACTCGAAGGTGCTGCTCATGCTCCTCCCAGATGTTTTGCGACCGTAGGCAAGAACATCACGTGGAACAACTTTTGAAGGAGATAATCATCGAGTTATTCATTCCTTTATCCTTTTTTTTGTATTTTGTTTATGCAAAATACTTGGAAAACTGTTACTATGAACATGAGTGGCTAAGCACTCTAGTTCTAAGGTTGTGGTTGACATGATTATTAACGTTTATTAATTACATATTCGTTAATTCGGATTATCATCTTGTGGTTGTTTCTTTAATTCTAGTTTTAACTTGTGAATTGTTGTAGCTACCAACTAGAGAGAGCTTGTTTCTTAACCAGTGGCTCGAGGAAAGATTTCGCGGTTAGGATCGGAATATACCTAACAGTCTTGCTTAATTGAATACCATATTATATTTTTTCATGATAGACTCAATACCAAAGAAATATACATTTGATATATCGTGGGCAGTCGAGTAGTATTGTGGGAACATTCTATTCATATAAATGATCCGTTTAATTAGGAACCATAGATAATCTAGATTAACGAGTGTGATTATTGGACTTAATAGGATTGATAAATCTATCACAATCCTGGAATTTTCATCTCATGTGAATTAAAATCTCATCACATTTGCATGATTGATAAATTAGTTGTTACTTGTTTGATTTTCGCAATAGTAGATTAATCAAAAAACATCACTTTTGATTATCTTGGAAAATTAATTGATTTTATTTTGCTTAATTAACGATCAATCTAAGTCTTTGTGGGTTCGACTTCCGACTTTCGAGTCACTTTATTACTTGAAGGCCACGTATACTTGTGTGTACTTGGGGAACCAACACACACATATATAGTTAAAATGTTATATTATAGGTTGGAAAAAACCTTATATTACAGAAATAATCTTTTTGTAGAAAAAAAAAAGTAAAGCTGCACTTTATGCATTTCTCCATAAAATGTAAGAGATACTAAGGCAATTTAGTCCTACTAAGATAGCCTTAACAACTTATTAACTAAATACACACAAAAAATGTCATTGTTAGTAGAAAACTTACATACACAGTAGTGATTAAAATTTTCTCTCTCTACAATGAAATTCCTTCTCAGCGATAGCTGAAAATGACCAGGAAATCGAAAGCTAGAGGAGGAAGGAAACAAAGTCAGGAGAGTATTCAACAATCATCCAATGCTAGAATTGGAGTTCTGAACTCAGCAGATGCGAAGAAAACTCGTAGCATCAACGTGCTACAGAAAATCATACCACTAGAATTACAAAATTCAGCAGTGGAACAAGAAACACCAGTGAAAATCATCCATGGCAGTGCGAAGGAGGATAATTCATCAGGAAAAAAGTCGTGGGCTGATATGGAGGAAAATGAGGTAGAGTATGGAGGTACGTTGGGGGTAGAACGTCATATGGAACCTAAAATGAGGCTATGAAGTAGAATTGTGGCTAATAGTCCTGTTCTAGAAGGATTAGAGTTGGGAACTAAAGAAGCTACGAATCAAAATGTCAAAATAACGATGGAGGATATCAAAGATGAAGTGGAGTATTGGGGTAATGCAGTAATCTATTACGTATTGGATGGAATCCGCCTCCAGTAGTCATGAATGGATACTTTCATAGAATTTGGGGGAAATTGGGAATTGACAAGGTAGCACAGGTCAACATAGGTGTATTTTTTGTTCAATTACACAAGTTGAGAGTAGGGTGTAGGTGGTGGAAGATGGAGTGCAGATGTTAGATAAAAAGCATGTTGTTATAAATCCATGGTCACCAGATGTTGATACTAGAAAGGAGTCCTTCAGTACTGTACCAATATCGATTAGGCATTGACAAAAATTGTAGGATTAGTGGGAAACCCTCTAAAAGTAGATAGAGCTACAACTTGGAAGGAGAGGATGACATTTGCTAGAGTGTTGGTGGAGGTTACTCTAGATCATCCTTATCCATAGACTATCATGTTTGAAAATTAAAATAGGAAAAATAGTTGAACAAAGGATGCATTATGAATGGAAGCCAACACTATGCAAGCAAAGCAACAATTATGGGCATGAGGTGATGGAGTGTAGGAACAATATTCAGGAAGAGAAGCAGTTGGCAAACAAAAAAGAATGGGAGAATGAACAGAACAAAAAAGAAAAAGAGACTGAACAAAACAAAGTAGAAAAGAAGCAAGAAAGACAAGTACAGATTGAAAAGGAACAAAATATACGAGAAAGCCAGCAATAATACAATAAGGGAAGGGGGAAAGACAATATACATACAGAAGGGAAGCATGTTACAAAGAGGGAAGGATATTACTAGGAACAATATCAACGTAGGGAATTCTTTTGGTGCACTCTGAGAAACTAGTAGTATGGGGTTAATGGAGCAGGGGAAGGAGGGACCTAAGAAAAGGGTGAATGAGGCTGTGGGAGAACACATACTGGGGAGGGGGGGAGATCCAACCCCAAGAAATTGATAGTATAGGGTTCTGGAACACCAGGGGTCTAAATAGGCTAGCAAAGCAGAAAGAAGTAAATTTGTTTCTGCAACAATGTAAAGTTAGGCTATTTGGGCTCTTGGAAACTAAGATTAAGAGAACTAATGTTCACAGAGCTTCTCTTAATCTATGCAATGGGTGTTCACTTACAAATAATCTAGGAGCTCATCCGGGGGGAAGAATCTGTATAGTATGGAAACCATCAAACATGCAAGTGCAAATAGAGTATGTATCTGCACAGATAATTCACTGTGCAGTATTTCACAAAGGTACTGAAGTAAAGTTTTATGTTAATTTTCTATATGGATTCAATGATCCATCTATTAGGAGGCCTTTATGGCAATAGGTGAGGAGTATAAGAGGTAAAGTAAATGGTCCTTGGGCATTGATGGGAGACTTTAATTGTGTACTGAACAAGGAGGATAAAATAGGAAGACCAGTTACTATGGCTGAAATAAGGGAATTCAGGGAGTGTATAGCAGACTGTGGTCTTCAGGAGTTGAGATCCTCTAGGCTTTCTTTACATGGAACAACAAACAAGAAGGGGAGGAAAGGGTATATAGTAGGATAGACAGGGTGGTAGTCAAATCAGGCTGGATCACAACATTACCAATCTCAGAAGTGCACTACGTGAATGAGGGGCTATATGATCACTGTCCAGCTATCATAAACGGGGATAAGGGTAATGTGATGACCCAAAAGGTCATCTAGTGTAATTTTAGCTAAATCTGTATTTCGAGGCATATGAAAGTCTCCTTATATGTCACATCGATTTGCGTGCACAGCCGGGGCGTATAGCCGGGAAGCCGTTATGTGAAAATTGATAAAAATGATATTTTTGTTGAAAATTAAATAAAGTTGACTTTGGTCAACATTTTTGGTAAACGTACCATATATTCTCTCCCAATTGGTTGGACCGTAGGTGGGATGATTTACTTCACGCGCGAGGTCTCTTGTTCAAGTCCAGGATGGCCAAGTTGCGCCAGGGAAAAGAATAGAAGAAGCATCTGACTACTTCATGCATGCTCTGACCCGTGATTTGACGGTCTCAGAGGGTCCGTAGCAAAATATGGTACTTGGGCGTATGCCCGGAATTGAATTCCGAGGTGCCAAGTCCGAGAAATGAATTTTTGAAGAAAAATGTTTTTTGAAAAACATAAAGGTTTTTGAAAATGAGATTTGATGTGAAACCTGTAAAACCAGGCCCGTATTATGGTTCCGGATCCCGGAACAGGTTCAATATGTCTTTCATGTGTTATCTGAAATTTGGTGAGAACCGGACTTGGTTTCACGTGATTCGGATTGAAAATGGAAAATTTTGAAGTTCTTGATGTTTAAAGGAATTTCATTGATTTTGAGGCTTAATTCGATGTTTATGATGTTATTTAGGTGTTTTGATTACTCGAATAAGTACGTGAGATGTTTATGAGGTCGTGTATGTATTTGGTTTTGAGCCCCGAGGGCTTGGGTGAGTTCGGGTAGGCGTCGGAGTGCGTAAAGCCTTAGAAAATCTAGTATAATTGATGTCATCTGGTGTCGAGGGATTTACTCTATGCGAACGCACTCAAAGGGGTGCGAACGCACAGGGTTATAGAGGTCTGGGGGGTCAGGGTCAAATTTGTTATGTGTGAACGCACGAGATCCCATGCGAACGCAAAGGGTAATTTTTGGAGGGGGTTTGGTAGTGTTGTGCGAACGCACCCAACCAGGTGTGAACACATAGGGTTAGCAGGGGCTGGGCAGCAAAACATATTGTGCAAACGCACTAGTGTGTATGCGATCGAGGGGGTAGTCTAGGTTGACCTGTGCGAACGTAGTCCTCCTGCTGCGATCGCACTGCTTTAAATTTCCCAACTATTTTTTTAAAAACAAAAAGCATAACCCATTACGGGATAAAGTCATTTTTTTCACAACTTCATCTTCTCCACACCTCCTTGGGCAATCTTTGAAGGGAAACTTCCCCATAGCTTCTTAGTTAAGTGATCTTACCTTCATTTTCTTCCATTTTCATCAACATTTATTAGATTCTTGGCCTAAAATCATGCAATTAAAGGTAGAAAATGGGGTTTTTGGGTAGAGTTAGGGCTTTTCGAATTTTGGGAATTTGACCTTGTTTTGGGGTCGAATTTAAAAATAAATTGTATATTCAGGCTCGTGGGGGAATGGGTGATTGGGTTTTGGTCCAAACCTCGTGTTCCGACCAAGCAGGCCGGGGTCGAATTTTTGAATTTTTGGAAGAATGTTGGGAAATCTATATTTAAGCATTAGAATTGAATTTTTTAGCATTTATTGATATTATTGAGTCGGTTATTTATAGATACGATTGTTATGGAGTCGGGTTCGAAAGGAAAAGTGGTGGTAGAGGCTTGATTTGCATTCTTGGAGCCGAGGTAAATGTTTGACCTAATCTTAGCTTGAGGGAATAGGTGTTGAGTCATATGTGCTACGTGTTATTATCATGTTCAATGTATAGGTGAGGTGACGAGTACCTATACGTTGTTTTCAAGCCTGCCCGTGAGTCATAACTTATAGTATATGTGGTTTTCTTCGATAGCCATTGTGTTATGAAGTAGATTTCTTTTGGATATTATTCAATTGTTGGAAATACTTGGTTGTGAACACTGTTGATTAGTTATTCGGTTGAGGATTATTTGTTTATGTTGTACGATCAGTGAGATTGGTTATAGCTGTGTTGCTTGCCGGGACGGTGATATTTCTGTTATTGTTCCTTTGTCGGGATGTTGTAAAATTATGGTCTGTATTGTGGCTCTTCCTTGCCAAATTATGTTCTGGTTATTTTTTCGGTGAGGAAGAGTGTAAAGGACGAAGGGTGATGTCGTGCCATGATTTATATTTAAAATAGGAAGGTTAATGTCGTGCCGGCATTGTGATTTTAAAAGCATAAATGGTGATGCCGTGCCATGATATGAGAGATAATGCATGAAGGATAATGCCGTGCCATGATATTGTGAGGTAAAAGCAGGAAGGGTGATGACGTGCACTTGTTTTGGTGAGAATGAGAGTAAAGCACGAAGGGTGATGTCGTGCACTTATTTTGGTGAGAACGAGAGTAAAGCACGAAGGGTGACGTCGTGCACTTGTTTGTTCTCTGTTGTTATTTTGATACTAGAGGGTTGTCATGTTCTGTTACTCAATAAGTGTTTTCCCCTTTTGTACCCTAGCATGTTTTCCCCTTATTTGTACTTAACTGTTTAATTCCTTCCTTTTTTCTATTATATATTATTAAATTGCATAGGTGTTTATTATTTGTCGTGTCCTAGTCTCGTCACTACTTCGCAGAGGTTAGGCTCGGAAGTTACTCAAAATATGGGGTCGGTTGTACTGATGCTACACCTGCACTTCTTTATGTTGTGCAAATTACGGTACTGGACCCGGTGGACAGTGATCGAGGCAGTATCCTTCAGTCCACAGGCGACACTGAGGTAGTCCTGCAGGCGTCAGCAGGCCTTGGCGTCACCATCTATTTCATTTCTTCTGTCTTATCTTGTGTTTCTATACAGCTACACTTGTTTATTTCAGACACATGTTTTTCATAAATCTTAGACTGTCCGTGAAATTGTGACAGCAGTTCTGGGGATATGTTTTAGGAAGTTTCGTGAGATGTATTACTTAAGTTGTTGAATTTCTTATCTTCCGCATTCTTATTTCTATTGTTCCTGTATTTCACTTTTTAAATGCTAAAGGAATAAAACAGAATATCCAGTAAAGTTGGCTTGTCTAGCGGGTTCAACGTTAGACGCCATCACGGCCTGAAGGTGGGATTCCGGGTCGTGACAAGTTGGTATTAGAGAACTAGGTTGCCTAGATCTCACAATTCACGGACAAACTGGTAGAGTCTTAGGGATCGGTACAGAGACGTACTTATCCCCTAGAGGCTGCAAAGTTAAGAATAACTTCACATTTCTTCTTCTTTGTCATGCGGTTTGAATTCTAAATGCTAACTGATTTTCTCTTTTATTCTCTCGCAGATGGTGAGAACGCGTGCTTCCTTATCTACCGATCAGTATCCCGGTCCTCCTATTGCAGCTCCTACGAGGGGCCGGGACGAGGCCGAGGTCGTGCTAGAGGCCGAGGCAGAGCCAGGGCTCATCCCATAGCAGCAACACCAGTAGAGCACCCTCAGGTAGACTTTGCCGGTGAGATTCCTGCGCAAGCAGTACCAATTGGACCAGCTCAGGTCCCGGAGGGGTTCATTGCCACCCCGGTTCTTCAGGACGCTCTGGTCCGTTTAGTGGTCCTTATGGAGAGCGTGGCTCCGAATGGTATTCTCCCTACTGCACCAGCTATCTCTCAGGCTGGGGGAGGGACCCATAATCCTGCTACCCGCACACCAGAGCAGCTAGCTCCTTAGTTCCAGACTCTAGAACCTCAGACAGCTGGAGCAGCTCAGCCGGGTTTTGTGGCACAGACAGTTGATGGGGCAGCCATGTCGGTCGATGCTTTGTGGAGGTTGGACCGCTTCACCAAGATATTTTTTACCACATTTACTGGTGTACCATCAGAGGATCCCTAGGATTTCTTGGACAGTTGCTATGAGGTTCTTCGGAACATGGGCATTGTGGAGTCCAATGGAGTTGATTTTGCTGCATTCCGTCTTTCTAGTACCGCCAGGACTTAGTGGAGGGATTTCTGTTTGACCAGACCATCTGGGTATTCACCCTTGACTTGGGCTCAGTTCGTGGAGTTATTCTTGGAGAAGTTTCTACCAGTTACTCAGAGAGAGGGTCTACGGAGGCAGTTTGAGCGCCTCCAATAGGGATCTATGACTGTTACACAGTATGAGACCAGGTTCATTACTTTGGCCCGACATGTTATCATGATACTCCCCACTGATCGTGAGAGGGTGAGGAGGTTTATTGAGGGTCTAGCTCAGCCTATTAGACTCCCGATGGACAGAGAGACAGGTACTGATATTTCATTCCAGGAGGCGGCCAATGTGGCCAGGCGTATTGAGATGGTGTTATCACAGGGCAGTGGTTAGGGGCCTGACAAGAGACCTCGCCATTCTGGTCGATTCGGTGGTGTCTCATCTGGAGGTAGATATTCCTTTGGTAGAGGTCATCCTCCTAGGCCATTCCAGTTAGCGCTTCAGGTATCCCGCAGTGCACCGTCAGCTCCTCTCAGTGCACCGCCGCTTCAGAGCTTCCAGGGTGGTTATTCTGGTCGACAGAAAAAGTTTCAGGGCCAGCACCCTCAGCAACAGAGGGCTTGTTACTCTTGCGGTGATCCAGGGCACATTGCTAGGTATTTCCCCCGAGATTCTGGTAGTTCTCAGCATCCGAGTTCCCGTGTTATAATTTCCGCACCAGGTGCACCCCCACCCCCTCAGCCAGCTAGAGGTGGAGGTCAAGGTGCCAGAGGTCGAGGTTAGACTCATAGAGGTGTAGGACATTCCACGAGAGGTAGAGGTCAACCCGTACTAGGTCGACCTAGAGATGTTCAGGTTGGAGGGGCTCCGCCCCGGTGCTATGCTATTCCTACCAGGCCTGAGGCCTCTAATGCAGTTATTACAGGTATAGTTTGAGTTTGCAGTAGAGATACTTCAGTTTTATTTTATCCGAGTTCTACATTCTCCTATGTGTCCTCATATTTTTCCCCTAATCTTAGCATGCCCCGTTATTCCCTAAGTACTTTTGTATATGTGTCTACCCCGGTGGGTGAATCGAGTATACTATTCATGCTTAGTGGTTATTGGTGGTCTGGAGACTCATGTAGATCTTTTTCTTCTTGATATGGTTGACTTCGATGTTATTTTGGGGATGGATTGCTTATCTCCCTACCATGTTATTCGGGACTGTCATGCCAAGATAATGACCTTGGCCTTGCCAGGAGTACCTCGTTTGGAGTACAGAGGGACTCCTAGTCATTCTTCCGGTAGAGTTATTTCATAAATGAAGGCTCGGCGTATGGTCGAGAAGGGTTCCTTATCCTATTTGACCTATGTTTGTGACTCTAGTGCTGAGGTTCCTTCTATGGAGTCTGTGCCCATGGTTCGTGAGTTTCCAGAGGTATTCCCTGCTGACCTGCCGGGTATGTCACCCGACAGGGATATTGACTTTTGCATTAAGCTGGCTTCGGGCACTCAGCCCATTTCTACCATGCCGTATCATATGGCCCCACCAGAGTTGAAGGAGTTGAAAGATTAGTTGCAGGATTTGTTGGATAAAGGCTTTATGAGGCCTAGTGTTTCTCCGTGGGGTGCCCCGATGTTGTTTGTCAAGAAGAAAGATGGCTCGATGAGGATGTGTATTGAATACCGTCAGTTGAACAAGGTTACTATTAAGAATAAGTATCCTTTGTCGAGGATTGATGATTTATTCGACCAGCTTCAGGGTGCTTCAGTGTTTTCCAAGATTGACTTGAGATCTGGTTACCATCAACTGAGGATTAGGGCGTCGGATGTCCCTAAGACAACCTTTTGTACTCGGTATGGGCATTATGAGTTCTTGGTGATGTCGTTTGGGTTGACAAATGCCCCTGCTGCTTTTATGGAGTTGATGAACCGGGCGTTCAGGCCCTATTTGGACTCATTTCGAATTGTTTTCATTGATGATATTTTGATTTATTCACGTAGCCGTGAGGAGCATGGACAACACCTTCGAGTCGTCCTCCAGACTCTGAAGGATAGTCAGTTATATGCCAAATTTTCCAAGTGTGAGATCAGGTTAGATTCGATTGCATTTCTAGGGGATATGGTATCATCAGAGGGTATTCAGGTGGATCCCAAGAAGATTTCAGTAGTCACAGATTGGCCTAGGCCCACTTCAGCTATAGATATTCGGAGTTTCTTGGGCTTAGCAGGTTATTATTGCCGGTTTGTGGAGGGCTTTTCATCCATTACAGCCTCGATGACCAGATTGACTCAGAAGGGTTCCTAGTTCAGGTGGTCGGATGAGTGTGAGGCGAGCTTTTAGAAGCTCAAGACAGCCTTGAACCCGGCACCGGTGTTAGTTCTGCCCACAGGTTCAGGGCCATATACCGTGTATTGTGATGCTTCACGGGTGGGACTTGGTGCAGTGTTGATGAAGAATGGCAAGGTTATAGCCTATGCTTCTCTTCAGCTGAAGGTTTATGAGAAGAGCTATCCAGTTCATGATTTAGAGTTAGCAGTTATTGTTCATGCGTTGAAGATTTGGAGGCATTATCTATATGGGGTGCCATGTGAGGTGTTCACGGATCATAAGAGTTTGCAGTATTTGTTCAAGCAGAAAGAGTTGAATATGAGGCAGAGGAGATGGTTAGAGCTGTTGAAATATTATGACATTACCATCTTATATCATCCGGGAAAGGCCAATATGGTGGCTGATGCTTTGGGCTGGAAGCCGGCCAGTATTGGTAGTCTTGCTTATCTATCATTTGGAGAGCAACCGCTTGCTTTGGATGTTCAAGCTTTGGCCAACCAGTTAATGAGATTGGAGGTTTCTGAGACTGGCAGTGTTTTGACCCATACTATGGCCCGTTATTCATTGTATGATCATATTCGGGCCAGGCAGTATGATGATCGTCATTTGTGTGTTCTTAGAGATACGGTCCGGCAAGGAGGTTCCAAGCAGGTCACAGTTGATGATGAGGGAGTTTTGAGGATGCAGGGTCATATTTCTGTACCCGATGTTGATGGCATTCGTGAGTTGATATTGCAGGAGGCCCATAGTTCCCGATATTCCATTCAGTTGGGCGCTGCAAAGATGTACCAGGATTTGCGGCATCATTATTGGTGGTGGATGATGAAGAAGGATATTGTAATATGTAGCACAAGTGCTTGAACTGTCAGCAGGTGAAGTACGAGCACCAGAGACCCAGTGGTTTAATGCAGCAGATTGAGCTTCCCGAGTAGAAGTGGGAGCATATCACCATGGATTTTGTAGTTGGACTCCCACAGACAAGAGGATGTTTGATGCAATATGGGTCATTGTGGATAGGCTGACAAAGTCAGCACACTTCATTTCAGTATCAGTTTCATATTCTTCAGAGAAGTTGGCAAAAATCTACATCAGGGAGATTGTTCGCCTGCATGGTGTGCCTGTGTGCATTATTTCTGATCGAGGTACTCAGTTTACCTCCCATTTCTGGAGAGTATTTCAGCATGAGCTGGGCACACAGGTTGAATTTGAGCACAACATTTCATCCTCAAACGGACAGATAGTCCGAACGTACTATTCATATTTTGGAGGATATTTTGCGAGCATGTGTCATTGATTTAGGATGTTCATGGGACCAGTTCTTGCCCTTAGTCCAGTTTGCCTAAAACAACAGCTATCAGTCGAGCATTCAGATGGCTCCATCTGAGGCGTTATATGGTAGGCGGTGTCGGTCGCCAGTTGGGTGGTTCGAGCCGGGAGAGGCTAGATTGTTGGGTTCTGAGTTAGTCCAGGATGCCTTGGATAATGTGAAGATTATTCAGGATAGACTTCGTACAGCTCAGTCCAGGCAGAAGAGTTATGCGGACCGTAGAGTTCGTGATTTGGCATTTATGATTAGAGACCGGGTATTTCTTTGGTGTCGCCCATGAAAAGCGTGATGAGCTTCGAAAAGAATGGCAAGTTGGGCCCTAGGTTCATTTATCCATTTGAGGTTCTGGACAAGGTGGGAGAGCTGGCCTACAGATTTTCTTTTCCACCTAGTCTATCAGTCGTACACCCAGTGTTTTATGTATCTATACTTCAGAGGTATATTTCCGATCCCTCTCATGTACTTGATTTAAGCGGTGTGCAGTTGGACAAGGATTTGACTTATGAGGAGGAGCCGGTAGCAATATTAGCTCGACAGGTTCGTCAGTTGAGATTGAAGAGTTATCCTTCGGTTCGTGTTCAGTGGAGAGGTCAGCCTATTGAGGCAGCTACCTAGTAGTCTGAGTCCGATATGCGGAGCTGATATCCCAATCTTTTCCCCGATTCAGGTACCTTTGTATGTCCGTTCAAGGATGAACGGTTGTTTTAGAGGTGGAGATTCTGATGACCCAAAAGTTCATACCGTGTAATTTTAGCTAAATCTGTGTTACGAGGCAATGAAAGCGTACCTGGACCCGTGATTTGACAGTCCCAGAGTGTCCGTAGAAAAATATGGGACTTTGGCGTATGTCCGGAATCGAATTCCGAGGTGCCAAGTCCGAAAAATAAATTTTTGAAGAAAATTATTTTCTGAAAAATATTAAGATTTTTGAAAATGAGATTTGATGTGAAACCTGTGAAACCAGGCTCGTATTATGCTTCCGGAGCCGGGAACAGGTTCGATATGTCTTACATGTGTTATCTGTGAAATTTTGTGAGAAACGGACTTCGTTTGACGTGATTCACATCGAAAATTGAAAAATTAGAAGCTCTTGAAGTTTAAAGGAATTTCATTGATTTTGAGGCTTAATTTGATGTTAATTATATTATTTAGGTGTTTTGATTACTTGAATAAGTCCATATGATGTTTATGAGGTCGTGTGTGTATTTAGTTTTGAGCCCCGAGGGCTCGGGTGAGTTTCGGGTAGGTGTCGGAGTGCGTAAAGCCTTAGAAAATCTGGTATAATTGATGTCATCTGGTGTCCAGAGATTCACCCTTGCGAACTCACTCAAAGGGGTGCGAACACACAGGGTTATAGAGGTCTGGGGCTTCAGGGTCAAATTTTTCTGTGCGAACGCACGAGATCCCATGCGAATGCACAGGGTAATCTTAGGAGGGGGTTGGGTAGTGTTGTGCGAACGCAACCAACTAGGTGCGAACGCATAGGGTTAGCAGGGGCTGGGGGCTCTGCAGCAAAACACACTGTGCAAATGCATGGGATCGCACTGCTTTAAATTGCTCAGCTATTCTTTCAAAACCAAAAATAGAACCCATTAGGGGATAAAGCCATTTTTTCACAACTTCTTCTTCTCCACACCTCCTTGGGCGATCTTTGAAGGGAAACTTCACCATAGCTTCATAGGTAACTGATCTTAACTTCATTTTCTTCCATTTTCATCAACATTTATTAGATTCTAGGCCCAAAATCATGGAATTAAAGGTAGAAAATTGGGTTTTTGGGTAGAGTTAGGGCTTTTTGAAGTTTTTGGAATTTGACCTCGTTTTGGGGTCGGATTTCAAAACAAATTGTATATTCGGGCTCATGGGGGATTGGGTGATCGGGTTTTGGTCCGAATCTCGTGTTTCGACCAAGCAAGCCCGGGGTCGAATTTTGAAATTTTTGGAAGAATGTTGGGAAATCTATATATAAGCATTGGAATTGAATTGTTTGGCATTTATTGATATTATTGAGTCGATTATTTATAGATACGGTTGTTTTGGAGTCGGGTTCGAAAGAAAAAGCGGTGGTAGAGGCTTGATTTGCGTTCTTGGAGCTGAGGTAAGTGTTTGGCCTAATCTTAGCTTGAGGGAATTGGTATTGAGTCATATGTGCTACGTGTTATTATCATGTTCAATGTATAGGTGAGGTGACGTGTACCTATACCTTGTTGTCAAGCATCACCGTAAGCCATAACTTATAGTATATGTGTTTTTCTTCAATAGGCACTATGTTATAAGTAGATTTCATTTTGGAGATTATTCAATTGTTGGAAATACCTGGTTGTGAACACTGTTGATTAGTTGTTCAGTTGAGGATTATATTGTTAAGTTGTATGTTCAGTGAGATTGGTTATAGTTGTGTCCCTTTCCGGGACGGTGATATTTCTGTTATTTTTTCCTTGTCGGGATGTTGTATAATTATGGTCTGTATTGTGGCTCTTCCTTGCCAAATTGTGGTGTGGTTATTGTTTGGGTGAGGAAGAGTGTAAAGCACGAAGAGTGATGCCGTGCCATGATTTATATTTAAATGAACGAAGGTTAATGCTGTGCCGATATTGTGATTTTAAAAGAACGAAGGGTGATGTCGTGCCATGATATGAGAGATAATGCACGAAGGATAATGACGTGCCATGATATTGTGAGGTAAAAGCACGAAGGGTGATGCCATGCACTTCTTTTGGTAAGAATGAGAGTAAAGAACGAAGGGTGATGTCGTGCACTTATTTTTGTGAGAACGAGAGTAAAGGACGAAGGGTAATGCTGTGCACTTGTTTTTGTGAGAACGAGAGTAAAGCACGAAGGGTGATGCCCTGCACTTATTTGTTCAATGTTGTTATTTTGATACTAGACGGTTGTCATGTTCTGTTACTCAATAAGTGTTTTCCCCTTTTGTATCCTAGCATGTTTTCCCCGTATTTGTACTTAACTGTTCACTTCCTGCCGTTATTTATATTATATATTATTGAATTTGACAGGTATTTATTATTTGTCGTGTCCTAGTCTCCTCACTACTTCGCCGAGGTTAGGCTTGGAACTTACTCAGTACATGGGGTCGGTTGTACTGAGGCTACACCTGCACTTCTTTATGTTGTGCAGATTACGGTACCAGACCCGGTGGATAGTGATCGAGGGAGTATCCTTCAGTCCACAAGCGACACTGAGGTAGTCCTGCAGGTATCCACAGCCCTTGGCGTCACCATCTATTTCTTTCCTTCTGTCTTATCTTGTATTTCCAGACAGCTACACTTGTTTATTTCATACATATTTTAGTAAATCATAGACTGTCCGTGAAATTGTGACACCAGTTCTAGGGATATGTTTAAGGAAGTTTCGTGAGATGTATTATTTAAGTTGTTGAATTTCTTATCTTCCGCATTCTTATTTCTATTGTTACTTTATTTCACTTTTTAAATGCTAAATAACAAAGGAATAAAACAGAATATCCAGTAACATTGGCTTGTCTATTGGGTTCAACGTTAGACACCATCACGGCCTGAAGGTGGGATTTGGGGTCGTGACAGGTAAAGGCAATAATAAAAGGCAGTTAAAGTACTTTAATATGTGGAAAATGGCTACTGATTTCAAGGAAAGAGTTAAGCTTAGTTGGGAATCTGGGATAACAGGAAGTAAAATGTTCAAGGTAATAGGCAAGATGAACAGACTAAAAGCAGTATTGACAAAACTGAATAAGAAAAGATTCTCAGATATTGAAAGGAAGGTTGATCAATCTATGGAAGAAATAAAGAGATGTCTAACAAAATTACAAGGAGATGGAAGGAATAAAGTGTTAATAGACAGAGAGATACACTTGGCAAAAGAGTGTAGAATTTGGGGAGAAGCTAGAGACCTATTTCTAAGGCAGAAAAGCAGAATGCAATGACTCACTCAAGGGGACCATAACACAAAGTTCTTTCATAGTGCAATAAATGAGAGAAGGAACAAGAATAGAGTTTTCTCAGTAATAAACTCTCAAGGGGTATCTAGAAGAGATCCAGAAGAGGTTTCCCAAGATTTTATAGAATTCTATAAGAAGATACTTGGGTAAAAAGATGAGAACAAGAAGTATGTATGTAGTGAACTAGTAAGAAAGGGATCAATACTATCACAGGAACAAAGGGATTGACTTATACAGAATTATCAGGAGAAAGATGTTAAGGAAGAAGTATGGTCAATTGCAGGGGACAAAGCTCCAGGGCCAGATGGCTACAACAGTTAATTCTTTAAGGATTGCTGAGTTATTATTAGCAAGGATGTAGTAGATGGGGTGCTGGAGTTTTTCCAAAAAGGTACTATGCTAAAAGTCTTAATTCAGCCATGATTACCTTAGTACCAAAAAATAGCCATGTAGAACAGGTGGGAGACTATAGGCCAATAACCTGTTATAATACATTGTTCAAAGTAATTTCGAAGATGTTATGCATGAGATTAAAGGTTGTGTTACCAGGAATTATATCAGCAAATCAGAGTGCATTTGTGGTAGGGAGAAGCATAGTTCAGAATGTCCTAATATGTCAAGACATGGTTAGGCTATACAATAGGAAAGCATTTGTTAGAAGCTGTCTAATAAAGATAGACTTGAGAAAGGCTTATGATACTGTGGAATGGGACTTTGTACAGGAGATGCTGCATGCATTAAACTTCCCCAACAAGTTCATCTGATGGACAATGCAATGCATAACAACTACTAGTTACTTTATAGCACTTAATGGAGGGGTATATGGTAACATTGAGTTTATTATCTCAGCAATAGTGTCCCTACCCATGATGAACTAAAATTATTGGGGCCTCCAAATTTGATATAATCAACGTGTTTAAAAAGAGGTTTAAGACAAGGAGACCCTATTTCACCTCTAATATTTGTCATTTGTATGGAATACTTTACAAGGATCATGCAACATGTAGCTACAATGCATGGATTTGAGTACCATACAAAGTGTAGAGGCTTAAAACTGAATCACCTTTGCTTTGCTGATGATGTACGATTGTTTTGCAAAGGAGGAGTGCAATCAATGATGTTGATGTTGAGGGGACTGACTACAGTCTTAGTACCAATGCTTCTATGTCAAACATTTATAGTGCAAATATGGAGAAACAAGAAGTGGATGATATATGTGAACTGCCTAGGTATAAGAGTGGTGTCCTGCCCTTCAGATATTTGGGGGTGCCAATCTCAGCAAAAAAGATCTCGGTTGTGGATTGTGAAATGCTGGTGGATAAGATCTGTGCTAGAATCAAGAGTTGGGATACAAGGAACTTGTCCTATGAAGGGTGGGTACTATTGATCAAATCAGTATTAATGCATATTCATTCATATTGGTCCTCTATGTTTATACTCCCTAAGAAGATTCTAAAAAGTATTACTGCTATTTGCAGAAACTTTCTATGGGATGGTAAAGTGAATACAAACAGAGTTCCTTAGCAAAGAATTAAATTTTGTGTGAAAAAACGATTTTAAGAAAAAATATCTCAAACCCAACAAAATTTATAGAATGGTCAGGTACAGTCAACTCAATTTTTTTTTAAAAAAAAACCACATTCTAAATAGCAAGAAGGTTGAATTACTTTAAATTGGCAAATTTTAGGAATCGGACTAATATTTAATGTTCGATGCTTGTTGTATTTATGAAAAAGATCAACTAAATATTAAGGTGAAATAGTTAAACTTTTTGCTTTTTCTATATATATGGCACTTTAAATCTAGTCTAACGGCTAACCAAAACCAACATGGATTATATATATCTGAGATAATATTATTAACTTGATAATTACAAAATCTAAAAAATATTAACGCAATTTACACTATTAGAAATCAGCCAAAATACGTCAAACCATACCGATCGGAATCGGTCAAAAAAATATCTAGATAGGTGACAAAAGTCAAATAAAATTTGTTACTAAAAAATACCGACCACTTTCGGCCGGAAAAAGTGGTGTCACAATAAAGAAGCAGTGGTTTATCTGATACATATAAATATTTTGACCGATTTCGGTCAGAAATTGATAAATATTTGACCAAGTTATGGTCAGACTTGCATATTATCTACCAAAAAAATGTTTAATTAAAAAAATTCAAGTATATTGATCGAATTAGGTCGAAATTTTGATTCAATTTTTCCCGCCTAGGCTCAATAATTTTTTTCCCATNTATATATATATATATATATATATATATATATATATATATATATATATATATATATATATATATATATATATATATATATATATATATATATATATAATACTCACATACACACACACATACAAAAATAATTGAATATTTCCAACCTTCGGGACCGTGATGACGCCTAACATTTCACTTTCTAGGCAAGCCAACGTTAGTAGATCTTTAAGACAATTTTAATCAATTACGATAAGTAAAAACAATTAAGCCAAACTGAATTTAATACTGAGTGTGAATTAATATAAACATGTGTAATATCTAAGTACCACGCGGATCTGGAGTCACAATTCACGAGCTTTTAGAGTTTCTACAAATAGGGTTTGAAATAAATACAAATGTCTCGAACGAAAAGAACAGTAAACTGGGGAAAATGGAAGGGGAATTCAAGATTTACGGGCGCCAGCAGAACTACCTCGAGTCTCCAAAAGCAAATCCAAGTTGAAACGCCTCATGGACAGTGTCACGATCCAATTCTATTATTGGCCATGATACCGCTCAGCGCCTGCTAGGCAAGCCAACAATGAACTAACCATGTTACTTTCCCTTTTAACAAGTTTCCAAGTAATTAATTTTTTCATAATTTAAAAATATTCAAGAATAACAGATTTAAAATAAATAAAACGAAAGCAGCTGAGTGCAATCATTACCATAGAAACAAATCCAAACCACAAGTCTACTAGTGTGTGCCAAGACCTGGTATCACAACTGTATGAGCAACTAGCAAAATATACAAAATAATACTAGCCCACTGTCTGAGGTGAAATAGACAGAAAATACAAACCAAAGAAAGACTCTGGCTACTACAGAACGGGCTCAGAAGGGCAACTCACTGCGAAGTCTCGGAAATCAGGGATGCGCGTCAAACTGATATTTTAATGCACCTGCCTCAGATCCTGCACATTTAGTGCACAAGTGTAGCATGAGTACATAAATACATGTACGCCGTAACTATCCAGTCTAACCTCGAAGAATAAGTGACGATAGGTCGACTTTGACACTTACTATGGGCAAAAATGAAATGTCAAAATTTATAACTAAACATAGATCATATAAATATAGTTAAAAGTTAAATCATAGGAACATAATAGGCAATCCTCTGACAAATAATAAATCCCAAGTTTGTTTCCATCATTTAACAATTTATATCTCAAGCAAATGAAACAATATCAATTTTAATTAGTTCTAAAGATTCATCACGCGCAAATTATGCCAGTGACGTCCGACCTGATCCAACATAATATATTTAAACTTTGCACTGCCGAGGGTTGAACGTAACGAACTATAGATGCATCTATCTGCTACCGAGGGGTCCGGCCTACTCCGCGAAAAGAGAAAATACTTTATAACAACAAATTCAAGATTTATTAAGAGGCAATTATTTTATGAAACACCAATTATAATTAATAGTCAAGTGGCCCGTCCAAGAATTTAAGTAAATGAAATTTAATCTTCTACCATTTCTGTATCAAGTTCTAACATGATAGAAGCAATTTAGTTAACAAGTAGGGTGCAAACATCACAAATATAACATGATATGGATCCTAGACTACCTGAATATAAGCATAATTAGTAGTTACATACGGACTCTCTTCACCTCGTGCATATGTAGCCCCCACAAATAGAAGCACATATTAATTAATTCACCTATGAGGTTAATTCTCTCTTACAAGGTTAGAAAAGAGACTTACCTCGTCTCAAAGTCTACTTTCTTGTCCAAGATTGTGCTCAAACCCTCGATTCGCTGCCAAACGACTCGAAACTAGTCAAATATTATATAAAATAATCCATACATGTTTAAAAGTTCATATCCTAACTTTCAAAATTATTTTCCAAGCCTATTTGAAGAATCCATAAAATTTACCCCCGGGCCCACGTGCCCGGATTCCGGAATTGTTTTAAGAAAATTGTTACTCATAATCTCAAGAACTAAAATATATGATTTTCACTAAAATCCATAACCAAGTCGTGGTTAAATCCCATTTTTATCAAAAACCTAGGTTTTCCATCTAACCCATAAATTTCACAAATTTACATTTTAAAATCTATCCATAATCTATGTATTGTCACACGTCTTTTTTCCCGAAAGGGGGGATAAAGGAGTTTTTCCAATTTAAGTGACATTATTCGAAATGAGATTATTTAATTTAATTTCAGAGTTTCCACTTGGGATAATTTAGGGTGTCCCAAGTCACCAGTTTATTTTAAATCCCAAATCGAGGAAGTTGAATCTTATTTATGGTCCGCGAACACAGAAGACCAGGTAAGAAACTTTGTTAACTCGGGAGAAGGTGTGAGGCACTCTCGAGTTCCATGGTTTTAGCACGGCCGCTCAACTATTATAATTGACCTAATTATCTGATTATTAAATATTTGAAACCTATTGTGCATTTTTACCTTTTAAACGCTTTTGATTATTTATGGAATTATTTCTTGAACCACTCACGATGTCGTACACTTGTTGTTTTGGTACACGTTGCAAATTGCGCCACATGAAATGCACCCACGATGTATGACATATTTATTTTATTAATATTCGAAGTTATGGTCGAGTCACAAGAAATGCACACTCGAGTTGGGATTTACGTATTGTGACCATGCCACAGGAACCGTACCCATAGTCACAATAATTTATTTATCGCGCCTAAAGCAAGCTACGCTATTTATGAATATTAATGGCCTAGCATGCTCCTAACGGTCCAGTTAAACAAGATAAAATGACAACAATAAAAATTAGCCAAAGTCTATTTCAAACTTTCATGGCCCAAGTTCATTTAGAATTCACAAATTGCTTATAATTCAAAAAAAAGTTCAATCAAAGATTCAATTCACACAAATCTGAAATATAAATTTGCAAATCATTCACAAAATGACAATTAAAGGATGAATTGCAAACAAACACAAACACTCACGGGAGATAATTCAAAAAACAAGAGGAAAGGAAAAGAAAAGACCTTTGACTAATTTTCCTTTTATATAAAAGAACAATAGAGCTCCAACTCAAGTGCACATCAACGGTTGCTTCAAGCTCACGAGCCCGGACCAGAAACCTCGATGACGACCTCAACAGCAACCTCTGTTGGTGGTGTTTGGTGCTAAGTTTCAGCTGCTATTTTATGGATTTCGCAAGTGTTTTAGGGCAGTTTGGTGACTGTTCTATGGCTGATTTTTGCTACTCTTTTTGGCTTTTTTCGCAGCTGATTTTTTGCTACGCTTTTGGGGTGAATTTTGAGGTGTTTTGGTGTGAGTTTTAGGTGCTGATTTTGGGGGTTAGTTATGGGGGATTTGAGTGCAGTTTTGGGGTTGGTTTAGGGCTGAAATAGAAGAGTTTTAATGGAGAAAAGGGGCTGCTCTCATGGCTGTTTGGGCGTCCATTTTTGCTGGAAAAATGAATCTCTTTTTGCTGGTTTTTATGGAGTTTCAAGGCTGATCCATGGTGGTTTTAGGTTGTTTTTGCAGCTGATTTTATGGTTGATGTTAATGCTATTTTTTGCAACAGCTTTTATGGTGTTTGAAGGATTTTCTATGGCAGAAAATGGAGAAGGATTCTTTTAGCCAAACTTGCTCGTTGTCTCGGCTCTCTTTCTATCTCTATCCAGATCTGTTCCTTTTGTATGTTGTGTGAGTGGAAGATATACAGGTGTATGTATAGGAATTAATTGGTGGATAAGAAAAAAGAGTATGTATGTGCATGTGATTTTTGAGGGAGAGCATGTGAGTTTGTTACAAAAGATAAGGAAGAATGTAGCCACATGAAAATGACTCATTGGCTCTTACTTTATTTAATATTTTTCTTTTCTTTTAAGAGTGTAAAATAAAAATACTAGCTAAATATTTTAAAATCAAGAACTTATAATTTTTTTTGTGATTTTTAATTTTCTTAAATAAAACTTATAAAGGTAAAACAAGAGCTAAAATACATAGGTTAAACTTAAAAATATTTACATATTAAAAGATGATGAAATATTTAAATTTGGTCAAAAATTATGTGCTCACAACAATTAAACTCACATTAGGTAGAAATTACTTACCCTCAATAGCAAAGTTGAAATTCCCTTTTTTCATGCTTCAAAATAGCCCAAGTGTGTGAAAAATGAGAGGAAAAAGGCCTATGTCCCGTTTTTAAAATGTTTATGCCCAGGGACCGTTATACGCGATCGCGACCAAGCACACGCGATCGCGAAGGCAAAGGCCTGAGGATCCCCGAAAAGGCTTTATGCAAACATGGGGTCAGGCATGCGAACGCGAAGGGAAATAGGGGTGGCCTAGTCCCAGGCCCAGGCTTATATGCGAACGCAGCCCTTCAACCGTGAACACGAAGGCCATAGGGCCCACGGCTCCGCGAACGCGAAGGGAAAAATGCCCCCATCCCCAGTCCCCCAAATCCTTCAATGCAAACGCGAGGGTCCTTCCGCGTTCGCGTAGAAGGAAACTAGAACTGGAAATTTCTGGTTTTTCATACTTTGCTCCAGGTGGTCCGAAACACACCAGAGCCACTCGGGACCCTGTCCAACTACACAAACAATTCATAATACGGAACTGTTCGAACTCTCAAAATGTGTAAAACAACAACAAAACCAATAATCACACCCCAAACCAAATTGATCAAAATATAAACTCCAAGTTTCCAAATCGCTCCTAACGCGCCGAATCATAGTTAAACTGCTCGGAATGATACCAAATTTTTCGTGCAAGTCCTAAATCACCATACAGAAATATTCCAATCTCAGAATCCCATTTGTACCTCATAACCAAATTTAAAGAACTTCAAAAAACTTCAAAGAGCCAACTTTCACTATTAGGCACTGAAACGCTCCCGGGTCATCCAAAACCCGATCCGAAATCATCATACAAACCTATTGGAACAGCAAAATCATGATTCCGAGGTTGTTTGCTCAAAATGATACCGAAGTCAAACTTAGCCTTTTTAGCCACCCTTAAGGAACCAAGTGTTCCGATTTCAGCCCGAACCCTTTCAAATCCCGAATTAACCATCCCCTCAAGTCATAAAACTGTAAAAGCATGTATGTGAAGTCTTATTTAGGGGTAACGGGGTTGTAGAAAGAAAAACGACCAGTCAGGTCATTACATTCTCCGCATCTTAAACAAATATTCATCCTCGAACGGGTTTAGAATCATATACGGAGTGTTGAATAAGTGTGGCTATCTGCTCCGCATGTCCTCCTAAGACTCCCGGGTCGCCTCCTCAACTGGTTGTCCCCTCCAATGAACCTTTACTGTGGAAATCCTCTTGGAATATCAATTGGCGAACCTGCCTATCAACAATGGCAACTGGCTCCTCTTCATAACCCAAGCTCTCATCTAACTAAATTGTGCTGAAGTCTAACACATGTGAAAAGTCAGCATGATACCTCCAGAGCATAGACACGTGGAAGATCGGATGAACTCGAGACAGATTGGGAGGTAAGTCAAGCTCATAAGAAACATCCCCAACTTGTTTCAACACCTCAAATAGGCCTATAAACCTTAGGCTTCAACTTGCCCTTCTTCCCGTACCTCATGATCCCTTTCATCGGCGAGACATTCAAGAAAACCTTCTCGCCCACCATAAATGATAAATCACGCGCCTTCTGATCTGCATAACTCTTCTGTCTGGAGTATGCAGTCGAAGTCGCTCCTGAATTATCTTTACCTTTTCCAAGGCATCCTTCACCAAATCAGTACCATATAACTTAGCCTCGCTACGCTCAAACAACCCGATGCCGAACATATAAACTCTCAAATGGAGCCATATCGATGCTGCACTGATAATGTCATGACCCGATTTACCCTTCGAAAGGCATCGTGACAGCATCGTTAACAGTTTGCTTGATACGTCAATTCCCTGTGGGATCGACTCTGGGCATAATACCCCAGGATTATATTTGCAACGCCCGCTTAGTCTTCTACAATACATAGTTGAGCGTGATCAAATTTTGGCGCCGTTGCCGGGGAATTAACGACATTATCAAGTGTACCTGTAATTGTACATATTATTATTAGGTTTTAAGTTTGAATTTTTTAGTATTTGATTTTTATTTTTTATTTTTTTTGTTTTATTTGTTAAAACATGGCATCATGGAATTATGAGAGTTATGTTGGTAATTCTACTTTTG
>ML301892.1:3377-40063 GCA_005239505.1 Nicotiana paniculata | reverse complement strand
AGGCCTGGCTAACGCCAGGCTAGGGCTGGCGTTTCAGCCCTAACGCCTGGCTAACACCAGGGTCGGGCTGGCGTTTCAGCCCTAACGCCTGGCTAACGCCAGGTAGGGCTGGATATTTGGCTCTGTCGCGCGGCTATCGCCCGGGTGTCTCCTTTCGCGTATTTTTCGACGTATTTGCATCCTTTTAGCTCCGTTTCCATCTCCACTTCACCTACACATGAAATAAACTCCATTAAGCACATAACAAGTGTAATTTTATCATTAATGCGCATAAAATGTAAGGTATATCACATGTTAAACTATGCAATTTAGTCTCGCATCAGGCATACCCGGCAAATCTATTGGAACCTCACTCATAATCCGTACTTGAGTCCATGGAAGGAACCTCCACACTAGAATCAAGGATATATGCTAAATAAGTCAAACACCCCTTTTCAACCATATGTCGAGCCTTTGACGACGTCCAAATACACAACTAAAATAGTAAGCAGACACAGTCGCATGCAATTTAATATACCCAACTATGAGTTGAGGTCGAATCCCATAGAGAACAATATGTAGGATATTAGGCAAGTAAGAAAATTGTCGCTTATTATGCTAAGCCAAGCACTAAAAGGTATTTTTGAGAAAATGTCTATAACTAAATGCACAAATATAAACTGACCTAGAAAGCAAGGATACAAGGGGAATTATGCTCAAGTAATGATCCAATGTATTTCACGATTTAACAAATATGACCGAGTTTATGTTAATTATCCTCGCATTTTAATTCTTTATTAGCTTCTTCCGAAGACCAAGAATTCCTAATTGAATTATCCCTAAAATAATTAAGAGATTAAGTTTACCCAAATATGGCTACAAGTAGCTCAATCCTATCCCCCTAGGTAGAATATATAAAGTGAGGGTTAACGCCTCAAGTTCTTGTTAATTAATATTTTCCAACCCCAAATTACCTTTTTTCAAGTTTAATTCGAAGTTAAGGGGCGAGTCCTAGGGTTAGCTAGTCCTTTTTGGAAATATTAAGGAACAAGAATAATTAAAGAAACAATTAGATCACTTCATTATTAATAAAAATCGTTCAATACATATGCGAAACAAGAGATTTAATCCAACTTTAATAACGCATATTCCCATAAATAATATTCAAGTAATGAAATAAATACTATACACTTAAATATTCAATACAAAGCAACAAAATGACGAAATGAGTTAAAATAGGTAAGAAATTCTCAACCAAAGTCTTCAAAACTTCAAGTCCCAAGTGTGTGTGCAAGAACCTAGCTCTAAAACATATATTTTCTACTCAAAGACTGCCAAGATATGTTTCTAATAAGCTACGTCGTGTATTTGTGGTTTGGGATAGAGAAAATGTGAAATGCCAAGTCTGTCTAGAGTTGAAGCCTGTTGGCTGCACCTGCAGATGAATCCTCGCAGGTGCGGTTTCACATATGGAGAAATGTTCTCGTAGGTGTGCTGTTTTGTGGGAAATTGGCCTTCCGCAGAAGCAGACATTGCAATGTAGAAGCGCAATCGCAGGTGCGCAGAAATGACCGTAGTGCCGAGTTTGTCCTCAGATGCGATCCCATTGTGATATCTCTTCTGCAGATGCAAACTAATTTATCTGCGGACTCATTCTCGCGTCTGCGAGTCCGTAGAAGCAATAATTATCTCGTAGGTGCGAGATCAGTGGAAGGTTTTGCAATTCTTCATCTATTTTTTCTCAATTCCAATTCATTTGATATCAACTCTCTTCAAGACTACTTTCACCTGAAAATCTAGCAATGCACATAATAAATAACCTCATATTATAATTATAGGAGATAAAAACTAAAGTAAAGAGACTAAAATTAGTGGTAAAATCACCACTCATCAACCTTCAAATATGAAAACACTCTGCTAATGGAGTGACCACGGACTCTCTCCATTCTAATCTAGGCAACCCCGACATGGCTAAAGTCACAATCTTGGCATGACAATCCAAGATAGCATAAATGGGAACAACCAATCCATACCAAGAATGACCTCAAAGTCGATCATATCCAAAAACAAAATACTAACTTCTAAAACCAGCAATAGTAGCAACACAAGACATGTACACCTGATCAACTACTATAGAATCATCAACCTGTGTAGGCACAAAAATAGGAACATCAAGAGAATCACGAGGCATACTCAAATGCGAAGAAAAATATGAAGACACATAAGAATATGTGGAACCCATATTAAACAACACGGAATCATCTCTATGACAAACCAATATAATAACTGTAATAACATCATCGAACGACTATGCCCCAGATCTAGCCGAAAATGCATAACAACAGAGCTGTGGCCCACCAACGTGTCCTCCACCTCTAGGACGACCTCTCACTGACTGACCTCCAGCTCTAATTATCTGGCCTGCACGTCGGCACCTCGGGCATCTTGACCCCCGTCTCTAGCTAGATGTGCGGGATGGTGAAGCCATCGATACCGAAATCACGGCACGAGTAACATGTTGTGGAATACTGCTTTATGACATAGGGAAAAACTTTGTGACACGCCTCAGATCCCCGCAGGTATAACAAGCCCTCGGCTGACGTGACTGCTGACTATGGAAATGTTCTTGTCGACCTGAATAACCACCATCGTAATTATGTATCAGAGGTGCACTAATCGGAGTTGGAGGTGCACTATATGCTAGTTGTTCGGAACGAGGTCCATAAGCATTGTGATTGCATGAAGTACCATGGGTGACCTGTAGAGCTGTAGAGATGAATCGGCCTGATAGGATTTTCTATACCAAAGGAACACTTGACTCAAGACGAGGCACCACTAAATCCTCCAAAATGATATAGCCTCTTGTTAGAGGTTTCTTCCCTAGCATGGCCTCTGATGCGCTCGATCCTCTTGGCGATATCCACTACCTGAGTGAAAGAAATCTTATACTCAGTATCTCTATCCTCTGATCTATAAGTAAGACCATCAATGAACCTCTGCACTTTCTCCCTCACAGTAGGGATCAGAATAGTTGCATGGCGTGAAAAATCCACAAATCTATTCTCATACCGAGTAACGGTCATGTTACCCTGCTAAAGGTGCTCAAACTGATTGCGAAACTTGTCTCTTTAAGTGAAGGGAATAAACTTCTCCAAGAACAACTACAAGAAGAGGTGATCCCCCTGGCATTCCATGTGCATACACCTACCACCACCTCTTGGCAGAACCATGCATCTGAAATACGGTGAAGTCAACTTCATTGGACTCCACTCTCTCCATGTTGCACAAAATCTCATGGAAACGGGTCCAAGAAGTACTAGGGGTTCTTAGAAGGTTTACCATTAAATTGAGGGAGATACAAGTTGGTGAACATGTCTAACCTCTTCAGCTCATCAACTGACATTGTGGGTCTGTGCCCAGGTTATGTAGCACAATAATATGATGAACCACCCCAACTGTTATAACTCCTAGGTTCAGGTAACCATGAAACATTTTCTCTAGAGTATGAGTAGTGGAGTTTGAGCTCCTCTACAGGCCTGATAAACAGCTGTTGCAACAGAAAATACACCGGCATGTTCCATACTCTCCATGAGACCAACCATGCAGACTAAGGCGTCCTAAAGCACTGGGTAGAAATGAACCCCTCTAGTGCTTGAGCCTGTCCTACTAGCTCAACCTGATCCAGAATCTCATCATCCTGCTTTATCTGAGGCTTGACAACATGTGATGTTGCGCGTGATCTAGACTGAGCTCTGCCTCTACCCTTGCCCGACCCCTACCCCTAGTAGTGGCTGCAAAGCTGGGGCTCTGGATCCTGATCTATTGCGGATGATGCTCACTATCTATGAGAGAATAAGAGAAGAAGTTTCAAAAATCATGATGGAATAAAGTCGAATAATAGATAAATAAATAATGTAAAGTTTCCCTAAAGCCTTATAGCCTCTAAAAGAAAAGTACAGACGTCTTTATACCGATCCTCAAGACTATACTAAGCTTGCCCATGACTCGTGAGACCTATGAAACCTAGGGATTTGGTACCAACATGTCACAACCCTAAATCCCAACCAATCAGGCTCGTGATGGCACCTGACATCACTTTCTAGGAAAGCCAACACACAATGGTAAAATATGAAAGAGCTGCAATAAATGACTAAAATCCTGATAGTAACATAGCGTAAAAATAATTTGGAGATAAATATAATAAGTCTAAATCGAACATCTAACACAAAAAATCCCAAGACATGGATTCACAAGTATATGAGCTTATCGAGTTTACTACATACACTATTTTGAAAAAAATGCAACATTATCCGAAAATGAAAATAGTACAATAGAAATAAGAAGATTCCTCAAGGCTTGCGAATGGAATGTAGCTCTACCTCGAATCACCTTCTTGGTATCTTCTAAGTAAAACTTAGGACTCTTTTAGTACTGATATCCAGATCTACATAAGAAGTGCAAAAATGTAGTATGAGTATAACTGACCCACTGTACTCAGTAAGTGTCGAGCCCAACCCCGATGAAGTAGTGACGAGGCCAAGACATGAAACCTACAATGAACATGTGCATTTATATATAAAAAATTAATGAAATAAATGATAAAGTATCAAATATAACAATGGGATAATGACAAAGGAAAGGGACAACAAGTACACAAGTAAAGGGGCATAAAACGAAAACATAAATGTAACAACCCTATCGTTCATTTTGAGCTTTATTATTCCGTTTTGTGGTTTGAGACTTTGATTATCTTCATATGATTTATTATAACTTGCGTGTATTGTCGGTTTTAGTTTTCGAGTGGTTCGGGATTGATTTGAAATAATGAATCTCTATTTGGAAACTTTAAGTTGGAAGAGTTTATCAAGGTTTGAATTTTGGGTAAAAGGACTCAAAATTGAGTTTTTATGGTTCATATAGCTTTGTATGATGATTTTAACATGTACGTATGTTTGTATTTGATTTTGGAGGTTTCTATAAGAATTTGACACTATTTGTCGAAAGTTGGCAATTTGAAGAACTTAAGAGTTCATAAGTTTGACTAAGAGTTAACTTTGATATTATTGGACTCCAATTGGTGTTCTGATATTTTTGGTAGGTCTATATAGTTGCATTAAACTTGTATGTAAAGTTTGGAAGTAATCCGAAATGTGTAAGTATGATTCAGACACTCTTTTGAAGGAATGAAAATTTAATAACTTAAGAGAAATTCTATTAGGTTTGAGCCTCGATTCATTATTGTGATGTTTTCGTGGGTGTTTTCAGAAATTTGATAAGTTTGTATAATGTATATGTACTTTTTTTTATTATTGGATGGCGGTCCCGAGGGGCTCGAGTGTATTTTGATTTATTGGTTGAGAGACTAGTTAAATTAAGGATTTTGAGTTTTACCTCAGTCAATATTGGGTCAACATGACCTATTTTCAGTGTTTTGAGTGAACGAGCAGGTTCATAGTGTGTTTTATGATTGAAATACATATATGGTTTGTGTCCAGGAGGTTCCATATGAGTTTAGGGGCTAAAATGAAGTTTTCGCCGTTGTTGATTTTTCTGGTGTAAACAATTCTGAAAGTACCAATTATGTCCTTGAAATTTTCGGCCTTCCTTTATAATTTCAAAACATCATATCTCTCTGTAAGACCCGACCGTTCGTTCCGTGAGATTAGCCCCGTTTCTGCTTTATCATATGTTGCTTAGCCTATTTATGTTGTGTTGGGTCGGTTGGTTCGGGTTCGGAGTGGTCGTGGTGAGAATTGAGAAACTTAGTCCCTTAAATTCACTTAATAGTTAATAAAGTCAACTGGGAGTTGACTTATTGGTAAACGACCTCAGAATAGATTTTATGGTTCAGATAGCTTCGTTAGGTGATTTGGGACTTAGGAGTGTGTTTGGAATGAAGTTTTGATGTTCGGTGTAGAATTGGGCTTGAATTGGCGAAAGTTATTTTTTGGTGATTTCCGGTTGGCAGGGAAAAATAGGCTATCGAGGTCGGAATGGAATTCCGGAAGTTAAAGTAGGTTCGTAATGTCATTTTGGATATGTGTGCAAACTTTCAGGTCAATCCGATGTGTTTTGGACGGTTTCGTCATCCTTTGTGAAATTTAGAAGTTTCAAAGTTCATAGGCTTAAATTTGATGTGATTTTGGTGTTTTGCGTTGTTTTTGGGTGTTACGAAGGCTCGACTAAGTTTGAATGAGGTTATGGGATGTGTTGACATGTCTGGATGGGGTCTCGAGGGGCTCGGGATTGATTTCGGATTGTTAACAGAGGTTTGGAGTTAGGAATTTGCAGCAAAGGTGTGATGGTCCTTGCGCATAGGTGGAAGAGAGGGACCTGGTCAAGGAGCGCAGGTGCGGACGCCTGGCCGTGCCTGCGAGCCCGAGGTGCGAGAAGTAAGCCGCAGGTGCGAAAGTCCGGACTTAAGTCATTTTTCGCAAGTGCGCACCTGGGACCGCTGGTGCGTGCCTGCAGGTGCGGAAAATCTTCCGCAGGTGCGGTTTAACTGTGCAGGAAGTATAAATATGTGCCTCCGCAAATTTTTGGCATTTCTCACCACTTTTGCATGCGGGTTGAGTCATTTTGAGAGCAATTTGGGGAAGGATTTCGAGGGTCTTGGGTGGAGGTAAGTTTCTCAGTCTATAAACTCGATTCCATGTTAGTATGTGACGGATTAGGATTTGAATTAGTGGATTAAATGGCATAAATTGGGGGTTTAGGGCTTGGGAAATTGAAACTTATAATTAAGGAATTTAGGGGTTGTTTGTGGTCGGATTTTGATGCATTTTATATGTGTAGACTCGGGAAAGGATGGGGATTCTTGTGATGTAATTTTTTTATTGAATTTCGAGATGTGGGCCCGGGGCTCGGGTTTGGCCGATTTCGGGAATTGTGCCTAAAATTGGTAATTTTCGATTGGGCCTTGTTCTTTTAGCGTATATTGATAATGTTAATCTGGTTTTGGTTAGATTCGGGTCAGTTGTGAGCCGATTCGAGAGGCAAGAGCATGGTATAGTATTTGGGCCGGGTTGAGGTAACTAATGACTATAAATCTTGCCCTGAGGGAATGAAACCCGGACTTCGTATTTTATCACTAGTTTTGGAGTGGCGCAGATGCCGGATGGCGAGTGTGTAGCGTGCACTGTTTTTGATTTAGACTTGGTCCTTTCCGCGGCAATGATTGAGTTGCATATTTTACTCTAAATCATATGTTAAATTGTGTTCTAAAACTATTACTATATTTGGGTTGTAAGTCATGTTTGGGGCCTTGTGCTGACTTGTTTAGACCCCTTGGGGTCTTTTTACTGCTATTTCCTCACTGTGTTGACTTATAATTTACACTCAGCCATATCATGCTTAACTGTTTTCGAAACTCATCCTTATTTACACTTTTTGAGTTATAAACATGATGTTTTGGGTCGAGTACCCCGTTTTACTGATAGCCCGAGGGGCTTACTGAGAGTTTCTGACTGAGTGAGGCCGAGGGCCTAATTGTAAGGATATGAGATGCCACGAGGGGCTGATACTGAGTGATTGTGAGGTATGCTGAGTGATGTTTTTCCCGAGGGGCGATTTATGATTCGTGTTTTTGGCCCGAGGGGATATTTATGATTTATTTCATTTTACATTAAACACTTCGAGCATTTTAAATTCTGAAATTGTTGGAAAACACATTTTTCAAAGGATTTTACTGAAGTTGGCTTTTAAAGAATGTTGATTTCATATATATATATATATATATATATATATAGACACACACACGCCGTTGGAAAGAAAGGTTGTTCTTATTGTGAACTGAGGATTTGATCTTATGTGTTTCTTACTGCTTAGACTTGATTTATTTTCATTACTACTGAGTTGGCGTACTCACATTACTCCATGCACTCTTGTGTGAAGATACAGGTGCTGGTACTGAGCGTTAGTCATCTATTTTTGTGCGGAGCCGGAGTCGAGACATAGAGGTAGCTGTTCAGCTTCCGCAGCATCTCTGTTTCCCTTCCTTATTTTGTACTTAGTTCTTCGTACCGAGATTTTGTATTATGACAGTAGAATTTTTTGTATTATCCCTAGATGCTCATGACATGTTGGCTCTGGTTATTGGGGATGGTTGTAGACTGTTTAGGTGTTTGTTTTGATTTACAGATTCAGTAATTTATATACAATTATGAAATGTTGAAAATGAGTTGGAAATTTTGAAAAGAAACTGTAAATATGTGATTGTTGGCTAGCCTAGTTCCACAATAGGCGCCATCACGATCGGTTTAGGATTTGGGGTCGTGACAAGTAGGTATCAGAGCGCTAGGTTACATAAGACTCAACAGTCATGAGCAGGTTTAGTAGAGTCTTGCGGGTCGGTACAAAGACGTTTGTACTTATCTTCGAGAGGCTACAGAACCCTTAGGAACAATCTCATTTTCTTGAATTCTGTCGTGCCATTTTATTGATTCTGGAAAAATCTAAACTTCTGTTGTTTCATTCTCTCACAGATGGTGAGGACTCGCGCTACCGATCAGGGTGACCAGCCACCAGCTAGACCAGCGAGGGCTCGAGGCTGTGGTATAGGTAGGGGACCAGACCGTGCATCAGCCGGGGCAGTACCAGAGGTCCACCACCATTCAGGATCAGGTTCCCACCGCAGATGCTCCAGAGGGACAGGCTCAGGCACCGGCAGTGCCTATTATTATTTCGGGTCTTCAGCAGACCTTGGCTCAAATCTTGACTGTATGTACCATCTTTGCTCAGGTAGTTGCTACATCTTCTACTGCTGCTACTTCTCAGGCTGGGGGAGGAAGTGAGACTCCAGTTGCCCGGATACTGAGCAGGTTACTCAGGGCCATCAAACACTAGGGGCAGTTCCAGCCCAGCCGGTTGCTCCAGTTCAGGACTTCGTGGTTCCAGCTATGCCACATGATGAGCAGCGTAGGCTGGAGAGATTCAGTAGGCTTCAGCCACCGACATGCAGTGGTGCTGAGGGCGAGGATGCCCAGGGTTTTCTGGATAAGTGTCAGAGGATGCTTTGTACTGCTGGGATTCTAGAGACCATTGGGGTCTCGTTTGCTACTTTTGAGTTTTCTAGGCCTTCTTTTACTTGGTGGGAGTCCTTTGAGAGGCGTAGTCCTGTTGGTTCAGCACCCCTCACCTGGCATCAGTTCTCCACTATCTTCTTGGAGAAGTATGTTCCCTAGTCTCACAGGGAGGAGTAGTGCGGGCAGTTTGAGCAGCTGTGTTAGGGGGAGCTATCAGTGGCACAGTATGAGAAATGGTTTTCATAGTTGGACGTCACGCCACCGAGTTGGTTCCTACCGATAGGGAGAGGATTAGGAGGTTCGTGGATGGCTTCACTTATCAGCTCTGCCTTTTATGACTCGGGAGAGAGTATTAGATGCTACATTAGAGAAGGTTGTTGATATTGCTCGAGATATTGAGTCGGTTCGCCGCCAGGAGCGGGAGGAGCGGGAGGAGAGGGAGGAGAGGGAGGCCAAGAGGCCTCGTGGATCGGGTGGTTCTAGTGGTGCTCCTTCCAGGGGCAGTTTTAGCATGGTAGAGGCCATTCATTCAGACCTCTTCAGTCAGCCCGCCTAGCCTATAGTGGTGCATCTCCGGGGCACGGTCCCCGCGGTTCACAGCCAGACCGTTCTTCGTTTGGTGCCCTTCCAGACCATAGCACAGCTCGAGCACTACTAGTTAGAGTTCCTCTATGCATGATTCTTCTAGTGGCCATTCTGGTGCCAGGGGTTTCTATCAGTCTCCAGCTCCAGGGAGTTGTTTTGAGTGCGGAGAGTTTAGGCACATATGGAGGCAGTGTCCATGTCGTTCTGGTGGTTCTTCTCAGCAGAGGGGCCAGCCCTCGGCTTCGACTCCAGTTACTTCACCACCCACCCAGATAGATAGGGGTGGGGGCCAGACCTCCAGGGGCCGCCCTAGAGGGGGAGGTCGGGGGGACAGGCTCGTATCTATGCATTTCCAGCCAGGACAGATGCTATGGCCTCCGACGCACTGATTGCAGGTATTGTCTCAGTCTGTCGCCGAGATGCTTTGGCTTTATTTGACCCTGGTTCTACATATTCCTATGTTTCATCATATTTTGTGCCCCGTGAGTCTCTAGTTACATCAGTTCATGTGTCGACTCCAGTGGGCGATACTATTTTTGTGGACCATGTGCATCGGTCATGTGTGATATCTATTGGAAGTCTGGAGACCCGAGTGGACCTATTGTTACTTAGCATGGTCGATTTTGATGTGATATTGGGCATGGATTGGCTATCTCCGTGTCATGTTGTTCTTGATTGTCACGCTAAGACCGTGACCTTAGCTATGCCAGGATTTTTGAGGGTTGAGTGGAGAGGTTCTTCTGAGTACGTGACTAGCAGGGTGATTTCCTACCTGAAGGCTCAGCGTATGGTTGAAAAGGGGTGTTTATCGTATTTGGCTTTTGAGAGGTATGTCAGTGATGAGACTCCCGCTATTGATTCAGTTCTTGTGTCCATGACTTTCCGGACGTTTTTCCTACAGACCTGTCAGGCATGCCATCTGACAGGGACATTGATTTTGATATTGACCTGGTGGCAGACACTCAGCCTATTTCTATTCCACCTTATCGTATGGCACCATCGGAGCTTAAGGAATTAAAGGAGCAGCTTCAGGAACTCCTAGATAAGAGGTTCATTCGGCCTAGTGTGTCACCTTGGGGTGCTCCGGTGTTGTTAGTAAACAAAAAGGGTGGTTCTATGTGTATGTGTATTGATTATCGGTAACTGAACAAGGTTACGGTGAAGAACCGGTATCTCTTGCCTCGTATTGATGACTTGTTTGACTAGTTGCAGGGTGCCAGGGTATTTACCAAGATTGACTTGCGTTCTGTCTATCATCAGTTGAAGATTTGGGGGCCCGACATCCCGAAGACTGCCTTCAGAACTAGATTTAGACTGTCCAATGCCCTAGCAACCTTTATGCACTTGATGCACAGTGTATTCCAGCCTTATCTGGATTCTTTCGTCATCGTGTTTATTGACGATACCTTGGTGTATTCCCGATCACGGGAGGATCATGAACAAGATTTGAGAGTCGGGCTTCAGACCTTGAGGGAGAAGAAATTGTATGAAATTTTTTTGAAGTGTGAGTTCTAGCTTGATTCAGTAGAGTTCTTGGGGCACGCGATGTCCAGTGAGGGTATTCAGGTTGATCCGAAGAAGATAGAGGTGGTGTAGAGCTGGTCTAGACCATCATCATCTGCCGAGATTCGCAGTTTCCTTGGTTTGGCAGGGTACTATCGCCGTTTTGTAGAGGGATTTTCCTCTATTGCAGCACCTATGACCAGGCTGACCCAAAAGGGTGCTCAGTTCAGGTGGATTGAGGAGTGTGAGGAGAGCTTTCAGAAGCTCAATTCATCTTTGACTACAGCTCCGGTGTTGGTTTTGCCTACGGGTTCAGGTTCTTATACAGTTTACTATGACGCCTCGAGAGTTGTCCTTGGAGCGATTTTGATGCATGACAGTAGGGTGATTGCTTACGCGTTTAGACAGTTGAAGGTGCACGATAAGAATTATCTAATACATGATCATTGAGCTAGCAGCTATAGTCCACGCCTTGAAGATTTGACGTCATTATTTGTATGGAGTGCATTGTGAGATTTTCACTGATCACCGTAGTTTGCAGCATCTGCTTAAGCAGAAGGATCTGAATTTGCGTCAGAGGAGATGGTTGGAGCTTCTCAAGGATTATGACCTCACTATTCTATATCATCCGGGGAAGGCCAATGTAGTGGCCGAATCCCTGAGTCGCAGAGCGTAGAGTTTGGGGAGTCTACCCTACCTTCCAGCAGCAGAGTGACCTTTAGCCCTTGATATTCAGGCTTTAGCAGGTCAGTTGGTGAGATTGGATCTATCAGAGCCCCCGTAGGTATTACCTTGTTTAGCCTCCAGGTCTTCTCTTTATGATCAGATTAGAGCATGCCAGTATGATGATCCGCACTTGCTCGAGATTTGATTCTAGCTGAGGCCCATAGTTCGCGGTATTCCATCCATCCGGGTGGCACAAAGATGTATCTGGATCTGAGAAAACATTATTGGTGGAGGCGGATGAAAAGGGATATTGTTGAGTTAGTGGCTCGGTGTCTCAACTGTCAGCAGGTCAACTATGAGCACCAGAGACCGGGTGTATTTCTTCAGAGATTAGATATTCCAGAGTGGAAGTGGGAGCGGATCACCATGGACTTCGTAGTTGGGCTTCCATGGACTTCGAGGAGGTTTGATGCTATATGGGTTATTTTGGATCGGCTGACCAAGTCCGCGCACTTCATTCCTGTTGGTACTACTTATTTTTCAGAGCACTTAGCTGAGGTTTATATTAGGGAGATTGTCTGATTGCATGGGTTCTAGTCTCTATCATTTCTGACAGAGGTACTCAGTTCACATCTCAGTTTTGGAGGGCTCGGCAGAGGGAGTTAGGTACTTAGGTTTAGTTGATCACAATGTTTCATCCTCATACCGACGGGCAGTCAGAGCGTACTATTCAGATTCTAGAGGACATATTGCGTGCATGTGTCATTGATATTGGGGGTTCATGGGACAAATTTCTGCCACTCGCAGAGTTTGCATATAATAATAGTTATCAGTCGAGTATCCAGATGGCTTCGTATTAGGCTTTATATGGTAGGAGGTGTAGATCTCCGGTTGGTTGGTTTGATCCGGGCGAGGCTAGGCTATTGGGCACATACTTGGTTCAAGATGCGTTGGGTAAGGTGAAATTGATTCAGGAGCGGCTTCACACGGTGCAGTCTAGGAAGGAGAGTTATGCGGACCGGAAGGTCCGAGATGTGTCTTTCAAGGTTGGGGAGAAGGTGCTGCTGAAGGTGTCACCCATAAAGGATGTTATGAGGTTCGGGAAGAGGGAAAGCTGAGTTCCCGGTTCATTGGGCCATTTGAGGTGCTTCAGAGGATTGAAGAGGTGGCTTATAGACTTGCCTTGCCTCCCAACTTATCGAGTATTCATCTGATGTTCCATGTTTCGATGCTACAGAAGTATGTTGGTGACCCGTCTCATGTTTTGGACTTCAGCACGGTTCAGCTCGAGGGTGATATGTCATATGAGATAGAGCTAGTGGCTATTTTGGGTCGTCAGGTCAGAAAGATGAGGTCTAAGGATATAGCTTCAGTGAAGGTCTAGTGGAGAGGACAGATGGTTGAGGATTCCACCTGGGAGACCGAGCGAGAGATGAGGATTTGATATCCTCACTTATTTGAGACTCCAAGTATGTTTCTAGACTCGTTCGAAGACGAACGTTTGTTTAAGAGGGGGAGGATGTAACGACCCGGCCGGTCATTCCCTGAAATTAGCCCCGTTTCCCCCGTTTATGCTTTATCATATGTTTCTTAGACTATTTATGTTGTGTTGGGTTGGTTGGTTTTGGTTCAGAGTGGTCGTGGTGAGAACTGACACACTTAGTCTCTTAAATACGCTTAATAGTTGGAAAGTCAACTAGGAGTTGACTTATTGGTAAATGACTTCCGAATGTAGATTTTATGGATTGGATAGATTCGTTAGGTGATTTGATATGTAGGAGTGTATTTGGAATGAAGTTTTGATGTTTGGTGTAGAATTAGGCTTGAATTGGCGAAAGTTAGTTTTTGGTGATTTTTGGTCGGTAGAGGAAAATAGGCTATCGAGGTCAGAATGAAATTCCGGAAGTTGAAGAAGGTTCATAATGTCATTTTGGATATGTGTGCAAATTTTCAAGTCAATCCGATGTGTTTTGGACGATTTTGTCATCCTTGGTGAAATTTAGAAGTTTCAAAGTTCATAGGCTTGAATTTGATGTTATTTTTGTGTTTTTGCGTTGTTTTTGGTGTTTCGAAGGCTCGACTAAGTTCGAATTAGGTTATGGGATGTGTTGGTATGTATGGTTGGGGTCTCGAGGGGCTCGGGATAGATTTCGGATGGTTAATGGAGGTTTGGACTTAGGAATTTGCAGCAAAGTTGCTACTGGTGCCATTTTACTAGTGTGGCCGCACCTGCGGATGGGGAGACCAGGAATTTGGCGTTGTTTTTGGTGTTTTGAAGGCTCGACTAAGTTCAAATGAGGTTATGGGATGTGTTGGCATGTCTGGTTGGGGTCTCGAGGGGCTCGGAATTTATTTCGGATGGTTAAAATATGTTTGGACTTAGGAATTTGCAGCAAAGCTGCTGCTGGTGCCATTTTACTGGTGTGGCCGCACCTGCATATGGGGAGCCACAGGTGCGATGGTCCTTGCGCAGGTGTTGAAGAAGGGGACCTGGCCAAGGAGTGCAGGTGCAGACGCTTGGCTGCGCCTGCGAGCACGCAGGTGCGAGAAGTAAGCCACATGTGCGGAAGTCCAGACTTAAGTCATTTTTCGCAGCTGCGCACCTGGGACCGCTGGTGCGGGTCTGCAGGTGCGGAAAATCTTCCGCAGGTGCGGTTTAACTGGGCAGGAAGTATAAATATGTGCCTCCGCAAATTTTTGGCATTTCTCACCACTTTTGAAGGAAGGTTGAGTCATTTTGAGAGAAATTTGGAGAAGGATTTCGAGGGTCATCGGTGGAGGTAAGTTTCTCGGACTATAAACTTGATTCTATGTTATTATGTGATGGATTAGGCTTGGAATTAGTGGATTAAATGACATAAATTGGTGGTTAGGGCTTGGGAAATTGAGACTTATAATAAGGAATTTAGGGGTTGTTTGTGGTTGGATTTTGATGCATTTTATATGTGTAGACTCGGGAAAGGATGAGAATTCTTGTGATGCGATTTTTTATCGAATTTCGAGACGTGGGCACGGGTCTCGAGTTTGACCAATTTCGGGAATTGTGCCTAAAATTGGTAGTTTTCGATTGGGCCTTGTTCCTTTAGCGTATATTGATAATGTTAATCTGGTTTTGGTTAGATACGGAGTAGTCGGGAGCCGATTCGAGAGGCAAGAGCATCACTGATTAGTATGTGGGTCGGGTTGAGGTAAGTAATGACTATAAATCTTGTCCTGAGGGTATGAAACCCCGAACTTCGTATTTTCTCACTAGTTTTGGAGTGGCGCACATGCTGGATAGCGAGTGTGTAGCGTGTACTGATTTGATTTGGATTTGGACTTGGTCCTTTCCGCGGAAACTATTGAGTTGCGTATGTTACTCTATATCATATGCTAATTTTTGTTCTAAAACTATTGCTATACTTGGGCTGTAAGCCATGTTTGGGGCCTTGCGCCGACTTGTTTAGACCCCTTGGGGGGCTTTTTACTGCTATTTTCTCACTGTGTTGACTTATGATTTACACTCAGTCATATCATGCATAACTATTTTCGAAACTCAGCCTTATTTACACTATTTGAGTTATAAGAAGGATGTTTTGGGTCGAGTACCCCATTTTACTGATAGCCCGAGGGGCTTACTGAGAGTTTCTGACTGAGTGAGGCCGAGGGCCTCATTGTGAGGATATGAGATGCGACGAGGTGGCTTGATTTTTAGCGCTAGGGCTGAAGGAGCCCCTCCGGAGCCTGTACACACCCCTAGTGAGTGCAGGTACCTACTGAGTGCGAGCGTCGAGTGATGAGTGATTAGGAAGTATGAGTGATAGTGAGGTTGCCCGAGGGGCTGATACTGAGTGATTGTGAGGTATGCTGAGTGATGTTTTGCCCGAGGGGCGATTTATGATTCATGTTTTGGACCGAGGGGCTATTTATGATTTATTTCATTTTACACTAAACACTTTGAGCATTTTAAATTCTGAAATTGTTGGAAAACACATTTTTCAAAGGATTTTACTGAAGATGGCTTTTAAAGCATGTTGATTTCATATATATATATATATATATATATATATATATATATATACTGTTGGAAAGAAAGCTGTGCTTATTGTGAATTGATGATTTGGTCTTATGTGTTTCTTATTGCTTAGACTTGATTTATTTTCATTACTACTGAGTTGGTGTACTCACATTACTCCCTACACCCCTGTGTGCAGATACAGGTGCTGGTACCGAGCGTTCGTCATCTCTTTTCTTGCGGAGCCGGAGTCGGGACATAGAGGTAGTTGTTCAGCGTCCGCAACATCTCTGTTTCCCTTCCTTATTTTGTGCTTAGTTCTTCGTTCCGAGATTTTGTATTATGACTATAGAATTTTTTTATTATCCCTAGATGCTCATGACATGTTAGCTCCGGATCTTGGAGATGGTTGTATACTGTTTAACTGTTTGTTTTGCTTAACAGGTTTAGTAATTTATATACGTTTATGAAATATTGAAAATGAGTTGGAAATTTTGAAAAGAAACTGTAAATATGTGATTTTTGGCTAGCCTAGTTCCACGATAGGCGCCATCACGGCCGGTATAGTATTTTGGATTCTCACACTCTCTCATTTTAAGGCCAAATTGGGTGATTCAAAATGTAACGATCCGACCGGATGTATTGTGTAATTACACCTCATTTACCTTTTTTATGCTTCAAACATGTGTGTTTATGGTTTATGAATTACGTTGTTGGTTAGTTTCGTTCCGGAAGATTTCGGGTTGTTTTTGACACTTTGGCTCATAACTTAGAAGCTTAAGTTAGAAATGTTGACCAAACTTTGAATTTTGTAAAAATGACTCTGGAATGGTGTTTTGATGGATCCTATAGCTTCGTATCGTAATTTTAGACTTGGTCATATCTTCGGAATTGAATTCGGAAGTCCGTAGGTTGATTTGTGTTGTTTCACATAAATTTGACAATTTGAAGTTGAAAAGTTTGACCGTAGGTTGGATTTTAACTATCAAGCACAAAATTTGATTTTGGGACATAGAATAGGTCCATCATGCTATTTAGAACTTCACTGCAAAATTTGATATCATTTGGAGTTGAATTGATAGGGCTCAGATGCTTAGATGCAATTCTAGTTGTTCTTGAAATTTACTCTGAAACTTATGCATTTTAGAGTTTGATTCGTAGTTTTAGATGTTATTTTTTGTGTTTTGATCGCACGTATGAGTTTGTATGATATTTGTAGACTAATGTGGATGTTTGGTTTGGAGCCTCAAGAGCTCGAATGAGTTTCGGACATGTTTTGGACAGAAAATCAGAAACTGGTGTGCCTTTGATGTCGCACGTGCAAACACTAGGGTCGCAGTTGCGGCCTTAGCAGGGATTCATAGGTATTGCAATTGCGATGCCTGGGTCGCATTTGCAATGTTGACTTGGGGCTAGGCTCGATTTACATTTGCGACAATTTTGTCGCTTTTGCGCATTTGCAAACCCTTCTTTGTATTTGCGAACCATTCTTCGCATTTGCGATAAATTCCCTAGGTCTTCAAAGTCAAAATTGTGAACTTTTCTTTGCAATGTGAGGATTCACAGTTGCGAACTCATTTTGCAATTGTGACATCTGCAACTGAACATATGGTTGGAAAAGTCGGGATTTTACCCCATTCCTCACATTTTAGAACCCTAGAGTCGGTAGGAGGCGATTTGGGGAGTGGTTTTGCATCTACAAACTTTGGGTAAGTGATTCTAATATGTTTCCAACTATATTTCATTAATATATAGTAGATTGTAACATCAAAATCATGTGAATCAAAGTGAAAATTTGTCATGTTTTTGAAAAACAAGAATTTGAGTTATGACAGTCGATTTGGACTCGGTTTTTGAAAAACTAATCATATATATAGACTCGTGGAGTTATGGGTAGTCAAAATCTACCTTTGGACCTGGGTTTTGACCGCGAGCCCCGTGTTGAATTTTGTTGACCTTTTGAAAAAAGTATAAAGATCATAGCTTTATCAATTGTAAATGTTTTCCCTTGCATAGTTTGATGGTATTAAGCCGATTTTGGTTAGATTTTGGTGCTAGTTGTTATTGTGATGTGATATTGATGCGCATTTGGCGGTATAAGGATATGGGTTAGTGTGCATTCGTCAACATAAGGTGGGACTTATGTGCGTGTTGCTTGTAAGGGAATTATCTAAAGCCACGCCGCGTCATAAGGTGGGCTAAAGTGCGTGTAGCTAATTTGGGAAAACTATTTTCAAAACTATTTAAATGTAACGCTCATGCAGCGATATAAGGAAAGATTGTTATTGAAATTAAGAAATGTGACTATGAGGCGGTATATCAGCTGTGATTCTTGTTGTATACGAGGCGATCTCTCAGTTGTGGTTCTTGATGTGTACGAGGCGGTACCTTGTCTGTGATTCTGGTTGTGTATCTCATGTTGTAAAGAGTTATTGATGAAATACTCCTTGTTTCTTTTATTCTTTCTTGTCTTATCAGTTTGGATTCGTATTTGACTTTGGTGGTTCCCTTTAATTGCTTCCATTATGTTATCTCTATGCTTATAAATTTCAGTATTAGTTTATGTTAAAAAACTTGTTACGTATAAGTTACTTCTCTGCCATCCATTATTTATCATTATTATGGATTCTGTCACGAGCCAAAATCTTAACTGAGGTCGTGATGGCGCCCAACAGCGGGGTCACGCAAGCCGACTCTCAATTTACTAAAGGTTCCTTCTTATTAGATTAAACACTTTAAAATATGCTTAGTTTTTAAAACTTAAAACATGATTCGACAAGGATAAATAGCCAGTTTTAGTCAATCAACCATGAAGAGGAATGAGCCAATATATACATATACAGACCCGCAAAGCCAAAATAACAACTACGTGTGTGCCAGGAACTAGTGTCACAAGTCCTACGGGCATACTAACAGAATATACAAAACATATATACAATCCCACTGTCTGAAAGAAATAGACGTGAAATAAGCAAAAGAAAACTCCATGGTGCTGCCGAGGATCGTCAAGAGATGTAGCTCACCGTGAAGTCGGGTCCAACTAAAATCAGAATCGAGCTCCGGTCTGATAACCAGATGCACCAGCCTCAGAACCTGTACAATTAAGTACAGAAGTGCAGTATGAGTACATAAACAAATATGTACCCAGTGAGTATCCCGCCTAACCTCGAAGAGGTAGTGACGAGAGGTCGACTTGACACTCACTAAGGTCCAACAAAATAATTAGCAAGATATAATATCAGTAACGGACATATAAGGATCATAAAAGAAGTAAACATTTAAAATAATAGTAATTCAAATAAATACTGGAAGTAAATATACAATTTCTACCTCATTATTCTTTTCTTTCCTTTAAAAATTTGTCTGAGCACTCAAAATCCATAATAAAATTCTTCACAATTTAACATGCGCATACATGGTAAGGACAACCGGCCTAAGCCATCATAATGATCATATCTGTGCGCTGCCGAAGGTCGAATGGCCTGAACCANATATATATCTTTCAATCTCGCCGTGGCATACGGCCCGCTCCCATGAGAGTGGGGGAAATAACACTCCGCTCGCGGAATGTAAATTGTGAAGTGGTCAGATGCACACACAATCCACACATTTGTTGTTTATGAATTACTCGTCGTGTTCAAATCCTAAAAATCTCTTTAATTCCATGATCTCAGGGAAACAAGCCGCAAGTAACATTAATTCACTAAGCATATAATTCATTTCAAGGAAAACATGGTGTAAGCCTAACTACCCGGACATAACAATAATAGCCGCTACGTACAAACTCTCATCACTTTGTACGTACGTAGCCCCCACAGTTATCACTTATAGAATTTAAATCACCTAGGGGGACAGTCACCCCTTACAAGGTTAGAAAGGAGACTCACCTCGTGCAGAACCTACTCCCCGGACCAAGAACGCGCCCGAAACTCCGAACTCTACATCAGAGGACTCGAAACTAGCCAAATGTTATACAAATACATTAATTTATGCTCAAAGTATGGAAATTCTCCTACTCCTTGAGTAAATTCTCCTACTCCTTGAAGAAATTCTAAAATCCAACCCCTGCCCCGCATACTCGGATTCCAAAAATTCTCGAAGGAAACACTCACCCATAGACTAAGGATCATTAATATACGATTTTTACTTGATGTCATAGCTAATTCACGGGTAAATTATCAAATTATCGAAAGCCCTAGGTTACTACCCAATTCTTGATTTTTCACTAATTAGGTGATTAAACTCAATTAGGAATTCATGCGTTAACAAGTCTTGAGATGAAATTTACTTACCTTCTAGGGGTTGGGTCGTGGAGCCTTCTTCCAAAGCTCTCAAAGTGTTTAATGGATGAAAGAGTAAAGAAAACAATGAGGAATCCCGTATTTAAGAAACACACTGTCTGACAATGTTTCTGCACCTGCGGCTCGAGGACCGCACCTGCGGTCTCGCACCTGCGAGCAAAGGCTCGCACTTGCGCAAATGAACGAGGGAGCCTGGGCCCGCACCTTCAGAGTGGAGACCGCACCTACGGGTCCTCCTCCGGTGGAACTTTGTCCGCACCTGCGAGAAATGGCCTGCCCGCTAGGGGCCGTATCTAAGAGGCTGGGACCACAGGAGCGGTCCCGCACCTGCGATTTGGAAACCGCACCTGCAGTCAACACTAAAGCAGGTGCACCGACAGTTATTTCAGCTGGTTTTTGGCCTCGTGTGGTGTCCGAGAGGCACTTGGCCCCACCCGAGACCCCGTCCAAATATACCAACAAGTCTCAAATCATAATACAGACTCACTCGAGCCTTCAAAACACCCAAAATAACGCTAAAACTCAAAATCACACCCAAAACCCCTAGAACCAAACTTAGGAACTTTAAGTTTTCTTGACTTCGCTAACCACGCGCCGCACTGACCTATACTACTCGGAATGACACCAAATTTTGCTGGCAAGTCATAAATGACATAACGAAACTATTTCCAGTCTCGGAATTCTGTTCAGACCCTTATAACACAAAACACGTCCCAAACCACAATAGGAACTTAAGGAACTTCTTATTTCAATATTGGGTGCTGAAACGCTCCCGGGTCTTCAGAAACCCCTTCCGAACATACGCCCAGGTCCGAAATCATCATATGAAACTACCAAAACCGACGAAACTCGATTCCGAGGTCGTTTACCAAAAATGTTGACTGAAGTCAAACTTGGCCTTAAAGGCCAACCTTAAGGAACCAAATGTTCCAATATTGCTCTAAACACTTCTGAATCCCAGACCACCCGCCCCCTGCAAGTCATAAATCACAATAAGCTGCTATGGGAAGTTTCATTTTGGGGAACGGGGTCCGATTATGCGAAACGACCGATCAGGTCGTTACATTCTCCACCTCTTAAACAAACGTTCGTCCTCGAACGGGTCTAGAATCATACCTGAAGTGCTGAATAAGTGTGGATATCTGCTCCGCATGTCCTCCTCGGACTCCTAGGTCGCCTCCTCAACTGGTGTGCCCTTCTACTGGACCTTTACGGTAGAAAATATCTTGGACCTCAACTGGCGGTCCTGCCTATCAATAATAGCAATTGGATCCTCCTCGTAGCCCAATCTCTTATCCAACTGAATAGTGCTGAAATCAACCACGTGAGAGAAGTCGGCGTGGTACCTCCGGAGCATGGATACATGAAAAACTGGATGAACTCCTGATAAACTAGGAGGTAAGGCAAGATCATAAGCAACCTCCCCAACCTGCCTCAATACCTCGAAGGGAACTATAAACCTCGGGCTCATCTTGCTCTTCTTCCCAAACCTCATAATGCCCTTCATAGGAGAGTCTTTCAACAAGACCCTATCTCCCTCCATAAATGATACATCACGCGCCCTATAATCCGCGTAACTCTTCTGTCTGAATTGTGCTCTGTGGAGCCTCTCCTAAATCAACTTCACTTTCTCCAAAGCATCCCTCACCAGGTCGGTGCCATATAACTTAGCCTCGCCAGGCCCAAACCACCCGATAGGAGAACGACATCGGCGACCATACAAAGCTTCAAATGGTGCCACCTCAATGCTGGACTGATAACTATTATTGTAAGCAAACTCGCGTAAAGGCAAGAACTGGTCCCACTGACCTCCGAAGTCAATCACACATTCCCTGAGCATGTCCTCCAATATCTGAACTGTACGCTTTGACTGACCATCAGTCTGAGGGTGAAATGTTGTACTGAGGTCTATTTGGGTAACCATATCTCTATGTAATGCTCTCCAGAAGTGCGAGGTGAACTGAGGACCTCGATCTGATATAATGGATATCGGCACACCATGCAACCGGACTATCTCCCGAATGTAGATCTGGGCCAACCTCTTAGAAGTATAAGTAGTAGCCAGTGGAATTAAATGCGCCGATTTGGTCAATCTATCCACAATGACCCAACCTTCTGCAAGGTCCGAGGCAACCCAACCACGAAGTCCATAGTGATGCGCTCCCATTTCCACTAAGGAATGGGCATATGCTGAAGTAGGCCTCCTCGTATCTGGTGCTCATACTTAACCTGCTGGCAATTAAGAGACCTAGCCACATATCCCATAATGTTCTTCGTCATTCGCCTCCACCAGTAATGCTGCTTCAAATCACGATACATCTTCGTAGCACCAGGATGAATAGAATACCGAGAACTGTGAGCCTCCTCTAGAATCCTTTCCCTCAGGCCATCAACCCTAGGAACACATAAGCGGACCTGAAGTCTTAGAACACCATCCTCGCCAATAATAACCTCCTTGGCCCTACCCTGAACTACTGTCTCCCGTAGCTCATCCAAAAATGGATCATCATACTGCCGAGCCTTAATCTCCCCCAATAACAAAGACTGAGCAACCACATGTGCAAGAACTCGACGGGGCTCTGAAAAGCCTAATCTCACCAGGCGATTGGCCAAGGACTAAATGTCCAAGGCTATAGGTCTCTCCTCTACTGCAATATAACCCAAGCTACCCATACTCTCCGCCTTCCTGCTCAAAGCATCCGTTACCACATTTGCCTTGCCCGGGTGATAAAGAATGGTGATATCATAATCCTTCAAAAACTCAAGCCATCTGCGCTGCCTCAAATTAAGATCCTTCTGCTAGAATAAGTGCTGCAAGCTACGATGGTCTATATAAACCTCACAGGACACTCCATACAAGTAGTGCCTCCAAATCTTAAGAGCATGAACAATCGCTGCCAACTCCAAATCGTGCACATGATAATTCTTCTCATGAACCTTCACCTGGTGCGAAGCATAAGCAATAACTCTCCCCTCCTGCATCAATACACACTCCAAGCCAACGCGTGAAGCGTCACAATATACTGTATACATCCCAGAACTGGAAGGCAATACCAGAACTGGCGCTGAAGTCAATGCTATCTTGAGCTTCTGAAATCTCGCCTCACACTCGTCAGACCATCGAAACGGGGCATTCTTATGAGTCAATCTAGTCAATGGAGATGCAATAGAAGAGAACCCCTCCATAAATCAGCGATAATAGTCTGCTAGGACCAAAAAGCTCCTGATATCTGTAGCTGAAGTAGGACGCGACCAACTCTGAACTGCTTTGATCTTTTGAGGATCAACCTTGATACCCTCTCCGGATACCACATGCCCTAAGAATGCCATGGAATCCAACCAGAACTCACATTTGGAGAATTGAGCATATAGTTTCTGTTCTCGCAAAGTCTGGAGCACAACTCTCAAATGCTGCTCGTGCTCCCCCAGACTACGTGAGTAAATCAAAATGTCATCAATGAAGACAATGACAAAGGAATCAATATACGGCCTGAACACCCTATTCATCAAGTCCATGAATGCTGCTGAGGCATTAATCAAACCAAAGGACATCACCAGGAACTCATAATGGCCATATCTCGTACGGAAAGCAGTCTTCGGAACATCTGAAGCCCGAATCCTCAACTAATAATACCCTGATCTCAGATCAATCTTAGAAAACACACGGGCACCCTGCAACTGGTCAAATAAATCATCGATGCGCGACAAAGGATACTTGTTCTTAATGGTGACCTTGTTGAACTGGCGGTAATCAATACACATCTGCATAGACCCATCCTTCTTCTTCACAAATAGAGCTGGAGCACCCCACGGTGATACACTCGGCCTGATGAACCCCTTAGCTAACAAATACTTAAGCTGCTCTTCAACTCCTTCAACTCCTTCGGAGCCATACGGTACGGAGGAATAGATATAGGCTGGGTGCCTGGAGCTAAATCAATGCAAAAATAAATATCACGATCCGGAGGATGCCCGAAAGATCCGAAGGAATACATCAGCAAACTCTTGACAACTGGCACTGAATCAATCGTCGGAGACTCGGAGGTGGTGTCCCGCACATAAGAAAATAGGCTAGAGAAACCCTTCTCGACCATATGTCGAGCCTTCAAGAATGAAATAACCCGACTGGCTCTACTAACTGAGGAACTTCTCCACTCCAGCCTAGGCGACTCGGGCATGGCTAAAGTAACTGTCTTGGCATGGAAATCTATCACGGAATGATAAGGAGATAGCCAATCCATGCCCAAAATAATCTCAAAATCAACCATGTCGAGCAATAAGAGATCCGATCGAGTCTCGAACTTACAAAATGAATCACACAAGACCGACAAATCCGGTCTACAACAACAGAATCACCCACGAGTGGACACATAAATAGGAGAACCCAAGGAGTCACGAGGGACATCTAGAAAATGAGCAAATAAGACCGAAACATAGGAATAACTGGATCCTGGATAAAATAACACTAATGCCTCTCTACCACATACTGTAATAATACCTGTGATCATGGCGTCTGAGGCCACTGCATCTAATTTGGCCGGGATAACATAGAATCTAGCAGGAGCACCGGAAGACTGAGCCGTTCCAGAATGAACAGGAGTTGGCTGACCTCCCCTGGCTGGCCTCCACCTCTAGGACGACCCCTGCCGACCTGTCCCCCACCTCTAGGTGGCCTAACAGCTGGTGCTGGACCCGTAGGTTTAAAATCGTGTTGTACCGCCTTGCCCCGAAACTTGGGAAAATGCATCTTCATATGACCTAGATACTCACACTCATAACAACCTCCGAGTATCATAGCCTGCTGCCCCGAAGAGGAACCCTGAATGGCCGGAGAGCAATGTGCACTCTCTGGCATAACACTGAAGTAGGGACTGGGGAATCTCGGATAACTGGAATAACCACTGGGTGAACTCTGAATGGCTAGAGGGTGGTAAGAACGCTCTGGGATAGCGCTGAAATGAGCCCTCACTGGAACACCTCGCGGAGGTGGTGGGGGTGCTGAATATGGAGGCCTGCTGGGCTGACCTCTACTGATTTGACCTCTGCCCCTAACTGGGGCACCTCTGAAATCCCCAGAGAATCTGGCTCTCTTGTCCTGCTGACCCTGCTCTCTGCCTCTCAATCGATATCCCTTAATCCGACGAGCTATCTCGACCACCAGCTGATAGGGAGTCCCATCTCCACCTCTCGGGCCATGTTTGTGATGACCCAAAGGGTCATCACCTGTTTTCTTACCCATTCCGTGCTTTCGAGGCCTTGGAAACCTCAATTAGGGTTGCCTCGATTTGCATGTGCAGTCCGAGCGTGTAACCGGAAAGCTTAAATATGAAATTTTGTGAAAAATGCTAAGTTTTGATATTAAAATGAATAAATTTGACTTCGGTAAACATTTTGGGTAAACGGAATCGGAGCCGTGATTTGACGATCCCGGAGGGTCCGTAGGAATATATGGGACTTGGACGTATGCCCGGAATAGAATTACGAGGTCCCAATCCCGAGAAATGAATTTTTGAGTAAAATTGTTTTCTGGAAATATTTAAGGAGATTGAAAACGAAATCTGATTAGAAAGTGATGGTATCGGGCCCGTATTTTGTTTCCAGGGCCCGGTACAGGTCTTATATATGGTTTAATTCCTTTATGTAAAGTTTGGTTGAAAACGGATCTCGTTTGACGTGTTTCAGACATAAAATGGAAAACTTGAAGATTTATGAAATTTGATAGAAATCATGGGTTAGGAGGCTTAATTCGATGTATATGATATTATTTTGGCGATTTGATCGCACGAATAAGTTCATAGGATGTTCTCGAGGTAGTGTGTATATTTGGTTTGGAGCCCTGAGGGATCGGGTGAGTTTTGGATAGGCCACAGACTTCATTTTTGGACTTGGAATCTGCTGGTGTGGCTGATCTGCAGGCTTCGCATTTGCGAAGCCAGCATCGCAAATGCAAAGGTATAGCTGGGCAGACATGATTGTAATTACGAAGCCAGCATCGCAAATGCGAAGGTATAGCTGGGTAGGCATGATCGCAATTGCGTCCAATATCATCGCAAATGCGAATGTATACCTGGGCAGGCCTGATCGCAAATGCGAACAGATGTTCGCAAATGCGAAGTCCCCTCATCCCTCCTGCTCAGTGTTCGCAAATTCCAACTATACTTCGCAATTACCATGTCAGGGTTATTCACAATTGCGAACCCCTGTTCGCATTTACGAAGCCAACCAGTAGCCTGCACTGTATAAAATCGAGTTTTTACTTCATATTTCATATTTTCTCAAACTCAACACTCTTAGGCGATTTTTCCAAAGAACAAGACTCTTCCAAATCAGTTGTAAGTTGGTTTTCACTCATTTCTTTCAATCATTAACATCATTTAACACGTTTCAACTTAAAAATCAGGGATTTCCATGGATGAAATTGGGTGTTTGGGGTAGAACTTAGTTTGATTTAAAATTGGGATTTGAGTGGGTGATTCACCTTCGATTTGAGAGATTTTTATATGGCTAGAATCGTGAGAGTACGAATGTTCTGAAAATGCAAAATTTACCCGACTCCGAGATATTGGCCTAAGGGGCTTTTTGGTCATTTCAGCTAATTTCGCGCCGTAACCTTGAATTGAATAGTAGAATCAGTTGCATGAGATGTTATTTACGATATGTAATTGAATTGTATATATTTGGGACATTTGGAGTCGGATACTCGTGGCAAACGTGTGGTTTCAAGTTGATTTTAAGCCGGTTCGAGGTAAGTGGCTTGTCTAACCTTGTGTGGGGGACCTTTCCACTTAGGATGTGATATTTGGTAATTGAATGCCTCGTACGTGAGGTGAAGAGCACGTACTTGTGCTAATCTTTGAAAATCCGATTTTACTCTAAATATTTAGACTGAGTTTCTTTCTTACCTGCTTTATTCTACTTGCGATTATAGCCTATGTTAGTTTAGAAAAGCATGGCTAGTTGACTTGAATTACCTATTTGCTTAAGTTGCTTTAATTGTACTACGTGAAGCATGTGAGGCTAGAACTACTTGTTGCCTTGTATTTTTGCACTCTATTTCTGAATGTCTTCTTGTTGTGGCTGCGTATTTACTTTGGACTACGGGACGGTATCCCGTGAGATCCCCCAACGTATTTACTTTGGACTACGGGCTAGTATCCCGTGAGATCCCCCTGCATATTTACTTTGGACTACGGGACGGTATCCCGTGAGATCCCCCTGCATATTTACTTTGGACTACAGGACGGTATCCCGTGAGATCCCCCTGCATATTTACTTTGGACTAGGGGACAATATCCCATGAGATCCCTCTGCAAATTTACTTTGGACTACGTGACGGTATCCCGGGAGATCCCCCTGCACATTTATAGCTGGACTACGGGACGGTATCCCGGGAGATCCTCCGGATATACATATGATGGACTACGGGACGGTATCCCGAGAGATCCTCCGGATATACATATGATGGACTACGGGACGCTATCCCGGGAGATCCTTCGGATATACATATGATGGACTACGGGACGGTATCCCTGGAGATCCACTAGACTGTTGAGAAAAGGACTACAAGACGGTATCTTGGGAGATCCTCATTGTTACCTTTGTTATCGAGCTGTTCATATTTCGTGTTTACTCTGTTCTTGTGTTTGTCATTTCCTTGTTTGACCTTTCTTATTTAATAGCTGTGAGCATGTGATTTTTACCCACCATATGCTCCTTCAAATTCGATACAATAAATTAATTTTACAAATTTTTGTTGAATTTTAGTGATTAATTGTGAATCATTTTTGCATTACATAATCATAATTCATCCTATAAAATTGATAAATAATTAAAATAAAAATGCATAATTAGGTGCATAACCTTAATCATTTTTAGGAAATTACAAAATTTATCCTTCAAATAATTGCCAGTGTTAATTGATAATTCCACTTCTTTTTTTTATCGTTAACTAAATTTTTCTTTTCAATTAGATAAAAATAGAATTAGAGCTAATTAATATACTATTTAATAATTGATTTAATTAATTGATGACGAAAATACGATTAATTGACATAATGTGAGCTAATGGTTAAATAATCAATTTAGTCATTTATCTAACGAATTATGGATTTGAGTATTAAATTAATTATTTTATTCTTAATTAGTTTATAATTTGACGAAAATAAGGTCAGAATTAATTATCACATTTTTTCAAATTTAATTAGAATTAGTGTTAATTAAATTAATTTAAGTTTAATTGACACTAGAGTATTAAAATCGGACCTGGGCTAATTTGCCCAGGCCCAAAAGTAACACTACACCCCCAACCCAATTGAGCCCAATCCAGCCAGCCCTTTGCACTACCCAAAATGACCCCGTATTAAGCCCCCTCTCATCTCAGCCGTTGGATCACTTTGATCCAATGGTCTGGAACTAGTCATTCCATTCCCTATATATATTTCCTAACGAGCCCCTACCCCCCTCAGAACTCACCCCACTTGCCCATCTCTCTCACAGACCCAAACCCTAACCGCCTTTAGACCCTACTGGTTCCACCGCCTTCCGCCACCGGAAATCGCCTACCGGTGGGGGACCACCACCAAATGACCCCAAATCTTTACCAAATAACCTCCTTTTCATCCTCAACCACCTCCCACCATTTGTTTCTTTAAAAAATCATCCAAAAATCCTCAGTTTCTGATCTAAGAATCTGAAACCTTAGTTCCCTATTATCGGCCGATCCAAGAACAATTAATGTCTCATACCTACATGAGTCAATAACTCTTGATGAGAGCTATTGATTCATGTGGGTTTGAGCTATTTTCAANCCCCCCGAAGTCCGGCCAAGGTCTAGTGACCTCAACACTTTCCGGCCAAAACCACCTGGCTGGTACTCCCCCTCCTTTCTATGTGTTTCGTGTATTTTTTAGCATGAATAGACGTAGTTTAATCAGGTTTATTTTCTTCTTTGTGTCACTATTTTTTGATATTTTTTATCATCTGTTTTCATTATCTTCTTTCGCCTGTTCATGCTGGATTGGTTCGAATTCCCAGAAATATGTTTTGATAAACCAGTGCTTGGCCTAGATTGTGTCGTTTGTTTCATGGCTAAAATTTTTCTTATTTTTGTTTGACTCCTTTAATTGTTTTCTTCTACCTATTTACATTCCTGCTTCATTGTTTAGTGTAGTCTCTAAGTGTATTTACTGGCAGCCAGATTTCAGTTTGCTCTTGCCAATTAAGTAATTAGGGTTCCTTGATAATCATGCTCCCTAACTTAGGTTTTGTCATTGTTTATATGTAGGACTATCTTTCTTGATACGCCTTACCTTCGAGTCATTTAATTCAGTATTAACATATTATGCCTAGTCATGACTGTTTTGCAACCGTGTTCAGTCACTTAGGATCCGATGATAATCATCGTTCATTTATTAGTTGCTTTACTTATTAAAATTAATATTTGCCTTTATTGATTCATGTTGCTAGGAAATAATACTTGTTTTTGTTTAGTTATCAGTGTTAAAATTAGGAGTCTATAGCCTTACTAGTTCATGGTTGTCTCACTGATTAATGGTTCCATGATTGACTTATGTGCTCGATTAATTAGGGACTAGTTAATTTTTTGAACAAGTGTAGAGTCATCAACCATTTTAGTTTAATCCTACATTCAAGGCTGCCTTCATAAGACATCTTGCTTTAATAGTTTGACCTAAATTAGTAACCTCTTAAGTAATTAGCTAAATCTTACAATCTGTCCAAGATAGTTAGTTTAGAGTTAACTAAAATAAATCGTTCAGCATAGGCTTAGTATCTCTGATTTTAGTAATTGACTGGACTAAATCAGTTAACTTAATTTAAGGAGTCAAAACTAATTGTCTTACTTTAATTAATTGACTTAAACATTAGTAAGAAGTATGAAACTAACTCTAGGTATTTAATCAATTAACCTTTAATTAATTAACTCAACCTTCGTTAAGAACAACTAGTTGTCACCTAAAGGTCATAACTAGTGTTAGTTAACTATAGTTAAATGATAAACCAAGTAAGTAACCCTGGTTACTTAATGGTAAATATAGGGGCTTCAAAGGGGTACATGAGGAAATATATATTAGGAAATAAGATTTTTAAGGGTAAGAGAGTCTTTTAATGGGTAGGATAGTTCTAGAATAGGGGCAGATGTCCCAAAGATAATGGTGCCAGCTGCCCTATGTACTATTTTGGTACTATTTCAGCATTGGATAGGGAATATTCCAAGGAAGATCCCATCCCCAAAATACCCTATAAATGGACCCCCTCCCCTTAGTCTAGGGGAGATTTTTTTAAGCTTACACTCTAGAAAAACTCTCTCTGCAGTATGAAATTGCTCTCTTGAATACTGAAAACTAAAAAACAATAATCAAAACCTCTCTTCTTTGGGTTTTCATCTATTTGTTCAATTCTGGTTTCTTCTGAAATTCAAACATCTCTTGGGCCAATTCTTTGGGGCGTGGTTCGATTCCTGAGGTTTGTTGTTGTTGTTGCTGTTGAATCCTCTTTCTTCTTGCTGATTTATTTGTCCATACTTGACCTTTATTTGGTCAAGTCTCTTGCTGGTTTTCCTCTTTAAAGGTACGTAACAATGAATTTTATACAAAATTATTGAATCCAGAACTTGTATTAAATTGTTGGGTTCATGTTGTGTTTTCTTCAAGAATATGTGAATCTGAACCTTCTTCTCCTCCTTTCTTAATGTAGAAACTGAAGTAAGATTATTATTATCTGAGTGTATGCATGCAACTTTTGGAATCTGCTTGGTCATTTGCTGAGTTTCTGTTAATAAGCTTAACATTTGATAGTTAGGTGGTAATTTTATATGTGTTTAGCATGTTAGAAAGATAGATTGCACTAGGGTAGATGAATTTGACCCTTCAATGGTCAAATTCACCCCACAATAGTGCACAAGCAGTAATATAGTTGGCTGAAATTTACCCTTCAAAGGGTATAAAGTATGTAGTTACGAAGGCCTTTAGAGCAAAGAATCTGAGTCCATAAATGGCCTGATTCATTCTCTAAAAAGCCAAGAGTAGTCAAAGTATTCAAATGAATACCCTCTGAAATATGGATATGACTGTAAGGGTCAAAAATGGTGGCACCATTAGAATGAATCTGACCCCTTCCATGGTTAGATTCCTTTCAGCAAATGCACAAAATTTCCGTTTTGGTATTATAAAATCTCACATCAATAGAGTTAAGTCTGACCCCCGTCATGGTCAGATTTTGTCTAATAGATGCATTATACATCTATATTGAGATGATTAGAAACTGCAAAAGAAAAGCTGCAAGTGCAAAGTATCCGGATGAGGAGCAACCTATTAGGATTTTTCTTTAGCTCCTTCTTTAATATTCAAAACTGTATTCTTACAGGAGTTAAATTTCTTATTTCTGTAAAAAGAAAAACTGTAATTATTCATTTCTGCATTCTGGGACTTTGTAATCTTAGATGGGACTGTATATTCATTTTTAGCCCTTTTAATATATAATGTTCATGCTGATCTCTAAGGCAATCCCTTGGAATTTCTAATCTAGTCCTAATATAAGAAGTAATACAGTGCTGATAGGTGTTTAATCAAAAGAAGAACTTGTACTTTTTTTTAAATCAGCCTGCACNAATCAGTCATTTTCAATACAAGTAGAAATTAGTAATATTATTTCCAATTCATTTCATATCTCGAAAGTGTCTTCTGAAAATCAACATGGGAACACTTCGAATACATTCTGGTTTTAGAAACACGGGACTAGGTTATTATAAATAAATCTGCCTGTGTTTATGTTATTTCAGAAATTACAAAGGCCCAGGAAATAAAGTGATTCTAGCTTACAAGTTCAAAGCAGAAAATCAGTAGATAATGGGTTTTATATGTTTGTGCATATATGATGTGTTTCTTAATGAACATGTTTGATACCATTTAGCATATTATAATGTAAAAACCTTTAAGATTTGATGGAGAACCGAATTTCCTAACTAGTATTCCTCTTGCAAAAATAGTCACAATTAGGATGGCCCAAGGTGTTACAAACGGGGCTAAATGAGGTCATAGCCCATAAAACGCTGTCTTTAGACTAATGTACACCATTTTAGATGATATTATAGGTAAGATGATACTTTTGGTTCGAAATTTGATAAAAATTGATCATGACCTCAAAAATTACCTTAAACTACATTCGGGAGTGGCAACTCATGCCCCCCGACCCTCAACTCCAAACAACTAATAAAAACGCACATAGCAATCACGGGTGCATTTCATGTGACGTGTTTGCCATGTGTTCAAAAACAACAAGTGCATGCCATCGTGACTTGTCTAAGATAAATCCATAAACGTCTTAATTGATCTTAAAACTAAAACGCTCTTTCAAAAATAAAAAACGAAAAGAATGATCGAACCTTGCCTCAAATAGGCACTATAAAACCATCGTGAACATATTTATGACTAAGTAATCTACAATCGGGTGTGACAATTCATGTCCCCGACCCCAAAACGTCAAATAATAATAAAATCACATGTTGTAATCGTGGGTGCATTTCATGTCCCCGACGCCATCGTGACTTGGTTTAAGATAAATCCATAAATATTAAAAGCAACTAAAAAGTAAGAAGGTTAAAAAAGGCACAATAGGTTAAAAATATGTAAATAATTAGATAATTAGGCCAAATATTAATAGTTAAGCGACCGTGCTAGAACCACGGAATTCGGGAGTGCCTAACACCTTCTCCCGGGTTAACAAAATTCCTTACTCGGATTTCTGGTCGCAGACAAATTAAAACAGAGTCAAAATTTCTTCAGTTGGGATTTTAAAATAAAACGGTGTCCCGGAGCATCGTCAAAAATCTGGGTGACGACTCTAAAACTAAAATAAATCCCAAATCCGAATAATGTCACTTAAAGTGGAAAAACTCCCTTATTACCCTTTATTACACGGGGTAGTGGAAAAAGGAGGTGTGACAGCTCTGGCGACCTTGCTGGGGATCGAACCCAGAATCTATGGTTCAGGGTTCAAGAATTCGAGCTTAGAACAGACTGCTTTATTTGGTTTTATTATCTGATTTTTACATGTTTAAACCTAACGTGCTAAATGTCGCTTTTTTACCGCTTCGATATTATCTGAACTGTATATAAACTGTGCCGAAACCCTTCTTCTGAACTGTATATAAACTGTGCCGAAACATAGGGGTTGAGTCCGTCTAGGACACGTGTACCCGAAATGAATGACTACCCTGATGCATTTTACTTGTTACGTATGCATTTATGTGTTTCAGCTTGTGTATTGACCGACTAAACCAAAAATGAACAGAAAAACCAAGAGTGAGGTAGAATAGAGAATTCACCCTGTTTTGAAAATCCTCGTATTTATCCCGAAACTCTGCCAAAATTTCTAAAAAAAAAAATAAAACAAAATGAGTGGGTGTGTATTTTTAAATCAGTCAGAATTTTCTCGAACTACGCATTGTTTGATTCTCACGGGTGTGGGATACGTAGGCAACCCTCGTCGGGTCCAACTCCATTTTTCAAAATCAAAAGAATATAGCCCTAAATAAAATTAGGTGACGCCATTATCGCCTGATCGCCCAAGTGGGGCACCGGAAGACTGTTTTTGCAAAAGTGGCCGCTTGTTTTTTGAATTTCGACACAATTCGCGAACACAGCCTTAAAGGGCCGTATTCGCAAAGGTGGTCCATTTTTCTTTATTACAAAACCCTTTGCCAAAATGACACTTTTCAAAATTTTTTCTGTGATTTTAATAAAAAACGAATGTGCAGGATGAATATAGTTGAAAACATCCCCTTCAGGGCAGTCGAGGAAATCCCTCTAGGACTCCATATGTGCTGGAGCAACTTGGGGGAAACCAGTAGAAATTCTGTTATGAAAGTGACGTTTCGAAAAGTGATTATTTATTATGTAGAGTCGCCACTTGGAATTGAGTTTTGGTGTTCCAAGTCACCTTTTATTGAATCCCTTATCAAAATGAAAAGTTTGACTCCTAATTCATGGTCTACGAAAACAGAAGACTGAGTAAGGCATTCTGTTGACCGAGGGGAAGGTGTAAGGCACCCCTCGAATCCCGTGTTCTAGCACGGTCGCTTTATTGACTCATATAAGGCTTAAATCAATTTTTAAATATTCTTGTATTTTATTGATTATGGCTTATTTATTACCGCAATTAATTATTGTATTTATATTAATCGCGTTCACCAAGATGCAGAACGCACACAAGGTAATTTAAAATTTTTTTTTTTAAATTAAATGTTAAACCAAGATACGGAATGTACACATGGTTATGACATAATTATTTTAAATCTAAAGGCATCGAGACGCGGAATGCGCACATGATCCTTTTATTATTTAATCATATCAATCCAAGGTTCGGGTATGAACACATGGGCTAATATTTAAAGTACATCTAAAGTTTTTCTAGTGTATTTAGAGTTCTTTTTCTAAAGTAATTTGAGGTTGTGGGGAGGTCATGATTTATGGATACAGAATTATTTGATGAATACAATATTTTTTAGGAGGCTAATTTTACCAATATTTTTTTTTGAAAATATTTATGGGTAGTTCTTAATTGTGGGGTGAGCGGGCTAACATAGTTATCCTTAAAGAATAAAATTACCTGGGGAATTAATTCATTTATTGTGTTATTAAACCTAAACAGAAGGTATGCCCGTTCATGGTCCATATATGCCCAAGTCTATTAATTGTGAACAAGTAGTACTACAAATTCATTAATTTAATGTTTATCTCCCAAAAGATTTCAGTCTAAGACTCATTAAGAATTCATGACTTGTTGCTTAGAAGATCAGATGTAAAATCCTATTTTTAACGACATAAACAAACACGATATAAACCAAACCAAGAGGATTTTCATGGAAGCATAGTGAGCATTCATCATTCTTGCATTTAGGATTAAAATTCAAAATTAAGCACTTGAATTCTTAATAACTAAATTAACAGAAAAGATAAATATTACCATACAAAGCAAAACAATTTGCTAACATAGAAAACCGAACGAAACATCAAAGAAAGAAAAAGAATGAAACTTCAAAATTTTCGATATAAAAACAAAAACTTCAAACAAACTACCTGACATGAAAAATAGACACACTTTATGAATTATATATCTTAAGCACATAATCTTTATTTTCCTTTAAAAAAAATATTCCTACCAAATTAAACACTTGAAAGTTTTTTAACTTTCATGACTAAGTAGTTAAAAATTGTAAACATATACTCAGAGAGGAAAAAAAAACTTTTCTTTATGTAAAAGAAATTTACTATAATCTTATAAAAAAAAATTTATTATAATTCATGGCCTATTCACAAGAATGATTAGAAAGATAATTTATGACTTAGGAATACTATAGCTGTATTTTGTCCAAGCTTAACTGGCTAAGGAAACTAGACCCAAAACTTTCATATATATATTCATCACCATTTTTAATCTTAATTCCATATGAGTTATTATTATTATTATTTTTATTATTATTATTATTATTATTATTATTATTATTATTATTATTTTAGAAATCATTCACTTAATAAATTCAAAGATAGTACCATAACTCAAAGACACATGCTCAGAAAGGAAAAAGGTAGAAAAAGCCAAAAAGAAAACTAAGTTAATATTCAAAACTTTTATATTAACAAGATTATTTAAAAACCCATAATAAAGCAGACTGCTAAAGATCCCACAATAAAAGTTCTAACTAAATCTTTTACTAATAAAATCTATAATAAATATAATGAGAGAACAAAAGGTTACTTTCATTTTTTACTTAACAATCTCTAAGAAAAATTAGTGAAAATCATTATATATTAACAAAAAATAAAATAATCAACACTTAGGGTTGTATAATAAAATACTTCATATATAAATTTTAACTTTAGCAGCAAAAAAGTATTCAACTAACTATAATGTCACAATCACGATTAAAAAGGAACAAGGATAGAATTAAACAATAGAAACAGTACTGAATAAGATAAACATCACATTAAACATTATTAAACACACAAAATACATACAAATTAGAAGATTGAAAAATAACGAAGATAGAGAATATGAACCTTTGCAGAAGCTTTTCAATATATTTTGAGAAAAATCTGACAATACAACGGATGAGCGAAAATTGTGACTGCCAAATGGATTCTCGGACTCGAACTGAACCTTCGTCTCTCCTAGGATTCTTTTATAACTCTCTGAAACTTTTCCTCTTATTATTTGTTTTTTTCTTTGATTTCCTCTTTTCGTTCTTTTCTTTTTCTTTTCTCTTTTTCCACTGTTTCTCTTCTTTTCCTCTTTCTTTTCTGACTTTCGTTCTTCTTATTTTTTTTTGTTGCTGACTTCTTTTCTTTGTTTTGCTTTTTTTTGTTCTCACTTTTTCTCTCTTTTTTTTCCGGTCAGTCCCTCCTCCCTTTCGTTCTTTTCTTTTTCTTTTTCTTTTTCCTTTTTTGTTTTGTCTATTTATAGAATAAGGCGGATGAAGTGGTTGGTCAAATGTGATATTGTATGGGAGTAGGAGTATGGGATTTTTGGGCTAAAAATTTGGGGTTAGTTAGCTAATTTAACAAACTCAGATTTTTTTAGCAACAAACTTTATCCTAACTTTAGCTTCAAAGATTTATT